>VZRR01013061.1:103794-149542 GCA_013398015.1 Oreocharis arfaki
AAAAAAAAGACCCTGTTTTGCCTCTTCTCTGAAGGGGAATAAGAAAAGACACACAATGTTCTGCATCTGTGGGGAAGTTGGGAAGATAAGAAAAGACATCTTGTCTCAGAGAAGGATGATCACAGGCACATTGAACTGTCAGGTCTAACATTTCAGGGTGCGAGCAGCCTGGAAGAATAAACCCTCAAGGAATCCTAAGGACATTTGAAAATGCAAGCACAAAGTGGAATAAAAGAGTAAAAACTAGGTGAAGAATAAGGGGAAGTTATGTCGAATAATAGGGGGAAATTATATCAAATAATATGGAGCTTAGCAATAAACTGAATGATGGAAAGAGGTAGTGACTGAAAGACATGCAAATAAGCAAGAAAGAAGAGATTCATTATAAGCCTTGAAAGAAGATTAGGAACAGAAAGTCAGTGTCTCCCACAAATATTTTTGGAAGCTTTTTTTCTTAATTCAGTTCCATATGCTAAGGCCTGATCCCATCTTTAGAGTTGATGAGTTATGCCTTTTTTCAAGCATGTTTTCTCAGCTGTGCTAACAAGGTTTTGAGCAGGAATGCAGTGCTGTGTTTAAGATGGAAAATAGAAAAGCCTGCTTTAAAAGACTTTCTAAAGCTTCCTGAAACTCCTTCTTTGTGAAAAGCCATTTGTTCCCAGATACAATCTATTGAAGAATAAACTATGGCCAACTGCTTGCTGTTCATGGCTATTTTTATAGTCAGGAGTGGTGTATGGGCCTATTTGCTGAGAAGTGTTCACTGTTGCTCAGGATCTTTTTGGACAGAAATAGGATTTCTTACAGTTTGTGCATTAGCACTTCTATGCCAAAAGCATAAATAAAAACCAGGTAGTAATAAATAAACTCTATATGTTTTAAAGCAGTAATCTTAGACTCTGCATTAAAGCAGCTCTGAGAACCCGTTATGGCACAGCAGATTTCTCCAAACTGGTACCTCTTTCACCACAGGTATATTCTTTAATAAGGTCTTCAGCAAGTTATTCACAGTGCATTTGCAATAGAGAATTTGCAGTTCACATCCACTGCTGTTCAGAGAACATTCAGGGCATGATTTGTACAAGGATGATAAGCAGCACTAGCTGTCACCAGAAAACTGCCTATAAGAAACCCAAGAGTTCAGCTTTATCATGGATATAGATGTGGGTATTTTTGCAAGTGATAGGATGGATATTGCATCACTGTGGCGAGCTCTGTTCCCAGTTAGCAGGTGTTGAAGCTGACAGTGTGTGCCTCGCTTGCTCCCATGCTCAGGGAGCAGGAGCTCTGCCAGCTGCAGTATCCTGCCAGCTCCCCAGATAACAGCCTGCAGGGACTGGAGGGATGGCACAACACAAGAACTCATTTACAAATGCCTGAATTTCAGCTGCTCAGCTGAGGAATCAAGAACTTCTCTCCTCAAGATATTTCAGGGTCTTTTCTGAACTGAGGACTCAGACAACCTTTACAAATACAAGGGAAGCATTTTAAATGCAGTGTACTAAAGTGAGCTGCAACTAGGACTGACATCAGATTTCCAGGAAGTCAAGTCGGTACCTTCTAATTCAGGATATTTTATGATTCTAAAATATATGTTTACTGTGTGCACATATCTGCTGCTAATTTTGCATGTGCTGATGTATTTTTCTCTGATTTTTCCCTTCTTTTTATGTGCTTACAGCCATTTCTCCTCCACACTGCAAGTGACAACTTCAACAAACACAGAGGATTCTGTCTGTGCAACTCAGAAAGCAAAGGCCTGTTTCATAGAATCATGAAGTATTATAGAATATCCTGAGATAGAAGAGTCATGGAGTCAGCTCCTGGCCCTGCACAGGGCAACCCCAAAAATCACACTGTGTCTGAGAGCATTTACAAAAGCTTCTTGAACTCTGTGAGGTTCAGTGCTGTGACCACTTCCCTGGGGAATCTGTTCCAGGGCCCAATCCCCCTTGGGGTGAAGAGCTTTTTCCTAATATCCAGCTTAAACTTCCCTTGACACAGCTTCAGGCCATTCCCTCGGGTCCTGTCAGTGTTCACCAGAGAAAAGATCAGTGCCTGCCCCTTCAGTACGTCCCAGAATATTGTCCGTAATTTTACCAGTCACTGAGATGAGACTGACAGGCCTGTAGTTTCCAGGGTCATCCGTCTTTGCCTTCTTGAAAACTGAGAAAATGTTTGCCAGGTTCCAGACCACTGGGACCTGTCCAGATTCCTAAGACTCTTCAAAAATCATTGAGAGAGGTCTTGTGATTAGCCTTCTCTTTGCATACCCTTGGATGAATCTGATCAAGCCCCATAGACTTACAGAGATCCAACCAGAGTGGCAAATCCCACACAAGTTTGGGATTGACTAGGAGTTTATAATTCTCACGTTGTATTTCATTCTGTCTCATTGCTAAGTTCAGTGGGATGTATTTCAGAAGAGGATAGCTCTCGCAGCTGCAGCCTGCAATCTGACTCCCTGAAAAGCTTTGGTATCAAACCTGATCTCAGTGAACTATGAGCAACCTGAGTACCTGAGTTACCCAGTAACTTTGGCTCTCAAAATGCAGGGTGGGATTATTCGCTGGTTGGATGTAAGCATATGAGTTTTCAAGAAGCAGATGGAAATGTGACGTAAAGAAAAAAAAACCAAAACAGTTTGGAAAGTCAGGTATTTTGCAGTGTTTAGGGTTAAATACATCCTTGCTTCTGCTGAATAGCATTAATTAGCTTCTCTAATATGCCTCTAGGAGTATTTAGGTAATAAGAGAAAATAAAGATGTCAAAATCTCTTCTCTAGATTATCTTGCACTAGAAGTGCTCGTTCAAATGTGATAGCAAGTTATAAAATCTTGTGTCCTTTCTGATGTTGGGAACCTCGAGACAAATGTGGCTCCAGACTGACCTATGGTCAGGACGTGTCACCCTGCGCAGGCTTCCCATCAGTGGTGAGATTCACTGGCATGGAGATCTTCAAGTTTTGATAGGACTTTCTTAGAAGTAAAATCAGCTGCTTCCTTTCAAGATAAAGACAAGGACATGTTGTGGCATCATCACTGGTGCCAGGTGATAGTAATCATCAAGCTTTTCCATTATGATTAACTAGTTGAGTTTAGGTTTGAGGCATATGTAGAGCTCAGCACAATCCAGTAGGCCAAGAAATATGTGTAGCACAGTGTGGCAGAGCACGTGCCTGTGCCTGCTCTGGATAACCAGCACATGGATTGCAAGCTCCTCAATGTAAAATAGTCTAGTTATAGTAACTACCTGTGTTCTATAGTCTTAAGTGGATGTGAGATGTCCCAGGAGGGAAACACACAGAGTTCTGGACAAAATATGTAGATGGCTTAGTTCTCATGGCTGACTTTTCCTGGGGGAAATTTCTGAGTAATACGAGCTTTTTCAGTGCTTTCTGTGTGGAACTGCTTTTATCACGGTAATTAAAAGGGCTGTAATTGCGTGGGGAGGAGCATTGCCACATCATTTACACTAGTTGTGTGCTGGTGAGAAATCACAAATAGGCACGGGACTCAGGCAGCTGTGTTGGTAATTCCCAAAAGGAACTACATGAGATCCATCTTCTCTGCATTACTTAACCCTAGCAGAGCAGAAACTGCTTTCAGGGATGAGAGGACTGTTTTCCCTGTAAGCTTCAGTGACCTTAATCAGTATGGACACTGCCAAGGAACAACACTCAATTGGTGCCAAATCTGGGCTGTGAGAAACAGACCTCAGCCCACTTGGAAAGCTGCACAGCCTGCCACTTCCAGGCTTGCAGATGCCTGGGATGAATGGTCTGGTCTGGCAATGCCTCCATTCTCCCTCTTTTGGTAGTGTGTGCTGAGCTCTTCACAGCCTGAAGGGGCCCTTGCAACAGCTGCTCCCAGGAGGGCAATGCTTTTCCTATGCTGCTGGAGTTCCCTGAGCCACAGAGGATCTCCCTTTGTAGCCAAAGCCGCTGGGGACCAAACTAGACCTCCTGACCAAATTTAAAAACTAGCAGTGTCTAATAGAGGCTCCTTCTTCAAGCTCTGACAATTTCAGCCAGGAGCATGAAACAAAAAATGCTATAGATGTCTTTTTTGTCTCTTCCCCTCTGCTGTGCAAGCCCGCATCATAAGGATAAAATCTCGGCTGTGCTGAAGCAGGTGGTAAAATTCCTATTGATTTCAAGAGAGCCTGGGTTTTCCTTCAGAAATAAACTGCAGAGCTATGCAATAAATTAATTCAGCATCCCAGACGCAAAGTCATACACTTTACTGTTTAAATTGTGCTACTCTGAGTGTATGGTGGTGCTATGGGAGCGTAAATTATTCCAGTGTTTCCTACATGTTACTGAAAATCAGATGCCAGACTTAATCTGCCTAAACTCCCAAACTAGTGACACGTACTTTCAACGATAAATTGTGTGCAAAAATGTGCAAGCTGACTGAAAGTAGCCTCAGTCAAATACGTGCCCAGGGGCTCAGTAATGGATACCATGTTATGCTTGCCAGTTCATTGCTGTCTGTGCTTTCCTCATGCATACATCCTTGACTTACATTTTTACCTAATGGTAGGGCCATTCCTCAAATACAGAGAAGGGAACTGAAATGAAAAATTAAAATCATTGTCTAATTTTGTACAAGCAGAAGGTTCTTTGGCATAGATTTGCAGTGAAACCGGCATTATTGACAGCTTTGTCAGTCTTCCCATATGGACAGTTTATGCTGATTTCCAGGCAGTTACAAATAGTTGAAGTTAAAGATCTCTGTAGCTTGTCTGACAAGGCTGAAACAAGAAACAGGTATATGTTTGACTTCGGGAAGTTTATCATTTATTGTGCTGCTGGTTTGCCTCTACAAAGAACTATCAGGTTGTCTTCCATCACCAAACAGCAGAGACTAATTTGTGACTGCCAGAAATGATCACAAAATGACTTTCATAAAAGATCACACAATTCAGCCTGAAGAAAGCTGGCAATGTCAGGAAAAATGGAGCAAACCCTTATGTCCAGTATGTGTTGAGCAAGAGTCCATTTCACCTGTCTTTCATGTCCTACGATCTCATTTTCAATACGCAATAAAAATAGTTGTAAGGAACAAGAAGCTTGCCAGCCTGACAGCTAGACATCTTTTTTTATGGTGACAATGGCTGTGGCAGTAAAAATCTGTTTATTAAAGTCTCTGAATATGTGTAATTATCAGGTACTGAGTGATGAATAAAGATGAAGTTAGGCATGAAATAAATGGTATTTTAGACACTTGCAGCAGTTGTTGTTAGATACCTTGAAAGCATCCTAGCTCACATTGGTAATATATGAACAAAATGGACTTTCCTTGATGACAAAAATTGGCAAAATTACCATTGATCAAATCCAACAAGCAGAACCATCATAGTGATTATTCCTAAATTTTTGTGTGTATGACAGGATTTGCATTGTATATTTTATATGTTTGCACTTCTAAGATAGTCAATAGGGGCAGGACCAAGAATCTACTGATAACTGATGTGTGTTGTAATTATGCTGGGTCTGGTTTATGTCTAGTGATAAGATTCCTGTGTTTATATAATTTAGACACCTGAAAAGAAAAATGGGATTTTGGAACCTCAAGAACTGAGGGAGTTTCTCTTTCTGCTGATTCATGGAAAATAATAGGGCTGAAGGTTGAGAGGTTATCTAGTCCATCCTCCTACATCAGTGTAAGCCCAGTGCCTTTTGTGCAGCCTCTGAGGAACTGGGAGCAGATGAAGAACATTTACATATTCTGAGGCTACTCTCATGCCCATTCTTCAGTGCTCTTTTTTTTAGATTGCTGCAGTAGTCTTTCCTACACCAGTGCTCCTGACCTTTTCTTCTTCCTCCATAAGGTTTATTAGGGGAGAAAGAAAACTCCAGAAGCACCTACTGTTCTTGAAAAAAGAGAACTCATGGTTGACCTTTTCAGTGAAAACGAACGCAGAATTTTGGGTTTATGCACCTTCAGTCAATAGGTTTGCTCACACGTCAGAACAGTGCATTTATGGAATGTCACAACTTGTTCCCCCTGTTAGAGGCCTTTAGAATTAGCTGGTTTTCTACAAGAAACAGAAACTTTTAATCTTCATTGATATATAAGCACCCAGTGTAGTTCAGGCTCATACCTCACTAGAAAATTTTAATGGGAGTCTATACTAGAAAGGTCCACCTCCCAGTTATACCAGTATGGTGCATTTACTGACTGTTGGGAATGTTCTATCTGAAAGAAAATCTCTACCTATATAGAAAGTATCTATGGTTGCTGCTTTACTTTAGGAAGATGTAATGCATTATGTAGGTCAGGTATGGAAAAATGTGCTGGGATATTGTCCTGCATTTCTGTCTGGCTAGAGGCATGTCACCTTTTGTTTGTTCTAATAGAAACACTGAAAATCATGAAACTGAGAAAAATATTATCTCATTTGCCAGGTTTCTGTTTCCCTTCTCAAACCATTACAATTGTATTGACTCAATTGAGCTGAGGTAATTAAGAAGTTGAAATTACCTCTGGGTTTTGATACTCCTCAGTTCTTTGCTTCATCTTACGAAAGATGTTGGAGTTTAATGCATGTCTTACAGATGTATGGTACCTTCAGTAGCAATTGCTTCAATTAGCACTATGTAGGATTTATTTTGAACAAGAAATTCTAGGAAATTCTATAAAATCTAAGGCCATAATAGTAGTAGTAAATAATAGTAATATTTCTTTGTATGCCTACAGTCAAGATCTCCCCTTCTCCTTGCAAACCTTGTCTTGGAGCATTTCTTCCAGTAATAAATAAAATGATAAATTTTGATCATGACTTACTGAAGCCAGTGCAATTTTTTTAAATTGACACAGGAAAGATGTGGTACAATTGTCTTTAAACTACTCTTGTTTTGTGTCTCCTCATTGTTGTCCTTAGCATTCTCAGTGTCACCTCCTAAACTTACATAGAGTTGTCTCTTGGCAATTATAATGTTGTCTTCCACTAGGATTCCCAGGGCTGAATTTGTCCCATAACTTCAGAGTGCTCTCAGAGTGCATGTGATTTCTTTCTGAAATCACTTTGATTGTCCTAAAAATCTCATTCAAATATCTAAAAACCTACTTGTCAGATTCTTAAAAGTCAAGCAGTGATTGTAGATCTCCAGAGTTCATCCACTGGTTGCTGCCAGAGTTCAACACCCAAACATCCTGATTAGCTGTACCAGATTGATGTTTGTATATGGAACTAGTGAACATTTATAGCACCAGCACATAAAATATCACACTGCATCTTTTCCTCTTCTTCACAAGTACAAATAGTTTAGAATATCTTAAAAGTCATTAAAGATGCAGAGAACTAACCGACCTAGTTTTAATTTAAAAAATAATGGTCACTTTTAAAAAGTTCCCTTTGCAAATCTATTAAATCAAATCCTCCAGTCTCACACTTCTGCATCCCAACATTTCATCTTAGTGTCATAACTTTCCACATAAATAGCAATGACCAAGTGTGTAATCCTTAATAGTTATGAGGAATTTCTCCCTTTCTGAGTCTGAATTTTACTTGCAGGGAGCTGGAATTAAATTCTCATCCACCAAGTATTCTGTCTTTCAAAATAACTAAGTTTTCATTTTCCCACAGATTAACTCCATGAGTGTACCATCCCCAGGACAGATAAGGCTTTAATGTCAAAGAATTAAATCATTAATCTATCTTACAAAGTCAGTGTGCATTTCTAGAACTCTTCAGGGTTTTCTTAATTTCTATCAATTTATGTCTGCACTTTACATTTAATGTGTCCTCTTTTTTCTCTTTCCTAAAACTTTGTACATCTTTGTCTGCTGATTGCAATTTCTTTCTTGTCATTTCTTCACTTTTTGCTTCTTTGAGGAAATCTATTCTCAAATTTTTAATTAATTATCCTAGCACTGTCTTTATATTGGACATGACCTTAGAGATTTTACAGTTTTGGCTGATTTAATTGGCCAAGTGACACCCTCCTCCTGTTTACTGAATTCCTCTCCCAACTGTAGAACCCCATTTGTTACATCTGGTGACAGAGTTCTCTCAGCTGCAATAGTTGAAATAATTTCAGAAGAGTGTTTTTTTTCTTATCACCCTCTTCTTTCTTTCAAAATGAATTGTATTAATTAGTTTTTAAATCATGAGTTTGAAGATCTCTGTGTAGTCTCATTCTTATCTCTCAGTCCTTTACACTGAGGCTGTCCTCAATTAGGTTGTGATAGCTATTTAAATCACTCCAGAATGTTCATCTCCAATTATAAATCTGTACAAAAGGCCAAGTCTGAATTTACATAGAGCATACTTCACCAGTTCTCATAATACAATTGACTGAAGTGTGATCAAAGAAACTAAGAGAGACTTGTGAAAACAAATTAAGGTTCTGTTGAAGTCATTTAAGTTACTGAGGCTCCATTAAATTGATGAAATCAGGATTTGATGCCAGAATGGGGATTTTACATTAGATTTGGTATCCTATCTGTCAGGTTGTGAATTTCTTTTCTATTATACAGACTAGAAATAAAAACAGATCTCTGAACATCATTGCAACTAGTTTACAAAAAGATTGTTGTTCATCTATACAGATATTCATTTTAATATTTGTCTTGGGAATGTTTTTTTTCTAGCTTCCTAAGCTGGAAAAAAACCCCACCTGTCTCTTTTCTCCCAGGTGAGTATCCATTAACTTCAGGTGAATTTCATATGGTCAGTGTTTGTCATAAAACATTGATTTTGAGTTGTAAATCTTGTTTTTAAATATGGTACAAGGGAATGGCATGCTACAATTAATGTAATAAGCCTCTGGATAAAAGGTAGATGCAAACAATAGATTGAACACAAGTGGAATCAAGGTAAAGATATGTGGGGATATTTTTCCACTGTTATCCTTTATTTATCTTTCTTTCTTTCTCTCTGTCTTCTTCTAACTTCTTCTCCAAATATATTTGAAGCCAGACTAAAAAATTCCAGTCAATGCCTCAGTAAGTGACTTGTGTCTGGATGAGTTAAAGTTGGATAAGTTTACATTTGCTAAGTTAAAGTTTATGAAGTACCTTACTTTGTCTGGATGCTGTTTTAAAATTTGCCGAGTACCTTATTCTACCTTAGTGTTCTAAAGTTTGCAAGTAAAAGTTTGTCATTGAAGCTCTTGAGAATATTGTTGTTTGTCCCACACACCACCCGGAGTGAATCAAACAACATTCCCCTAAGCCCACTGAGCAGACCAGGGCATAACAAGGTGTTCAAACCCTGTCATTCACCGATATGATCCACCCAGTGATGCTTTTTTTCCTGCTGTTTTAATGGGATGGAATATATTCTTCAGTCAGATTCTGTCATGGAGGCTGATTTCAGGATTTCTACAGCAATCTAGAAATATTTACTGCACTGAATTTTAGCCAGAAAACTGCTTATTTCTGGACCCTGATTTCACTTGGGCACTCTGTAGAGCTGATTTGCTCAGTTGTGTCAAGACTAGGGGTGAAATATCTACAGAAAAACAGTGCCTCCAACATTAAGACCTCAGGGCTTTAATTCAGGTGTAGACGTCTAAATGAAACTTCACGCTTTACTCAATTTTATCCATTCTTTTCCCTCTTTGAGACCTGTGTGTTTCCTTGATTAGTCTCAGGGTGAGGAAATTAGTCTAAATGAAGTTGTAGTAACTGGATAGCCCCAACCAGTGGTCGATTTCAGTGCCTAATGTCGTTGGGATTACACCAGTGATGAATTTAATGCAAGTTTAACAAACACAGTCCAACTATAAAAATGTCTTGTATAAAGCTGAAAATCCCTTCACCCCATTCATTAAACAACCTCCATATTGAAGAGTAGTTCAGTGACACTTTTTTTTCCCCGTTTGTAAACATTTGCTTCTTGCTTTAAAATTCCCAGTTGTAATGTATCCAATTGTAGATCTTATCTACAGTCTAGGGTGAACTGTACAATAACACCCTTTAAACACTGCAGTGTCTTCCCTCCAAGCACTACTCTCTGGATTGGTTCTATTGTGAAAGCTTCTGCAAGGCCTAGGACTGTTTTCTTTAGTACTTTTCACTAGGTCACAGAATCTCTCTCCTGCTTTCCTGCTGAACAGGACCGTAACATTGGCACTGAAGATAACTGCCTCCTGCTAATGAGGCACCATAAATTTGTGCAGGATTCTTCAAACAGCAGAACTGTCTGGGAGTTCAGGTTTGTTCATAGTAGCCCCAAAAATATTTGGCTTTCTAGAGGATTATAGTTCTGATTTATATCTTCTTGAAATTATGGACTTCATGTGAACAATATTGTTCTATGAATGGCAGAAAAAACCAGCAGCTGCACTAATAACCCTCTTATTTCTTATATTCCAAGTCAATGTTTCTCAGACAGTTTATTCTGGTCACTGGGGATCAAAGTCAGAAATCTCCACAATAGTGTCTAATATCCACCTTGGTGTGACTGATGTCCTGTCAGCAGTAAAAAGTAGCTCTTATCCTGGCTTGTGTAAACTGCAAAAGGAGATGCATCTGCAAAGGGTTTAAGGAATACTTCTTTAGAGTTTGTATGGAAAATGACAGTTTCCTGAAAACAGGTGAGGTGTTCACAGTCTAAACTTAAAGTCTCGGTTAGGATTCGTGGAGATGAAGAATCTGATGTTAATTGTGAATTTATTGAAGGAGAATAAAAAGTAAATCCTCAGCATCACTCTGAAACATCCTGTTTGAAAATATCTATTTTGAAGGCACTGCTCATATATTTTCCTTTTCTCTGTAGACCTACAATGTTTTGATACAATATGGTTGACTAGATCAAGAGACTTGCAAGTTGTCTCGCAAGCTTTTTATGACTTTACATCCTTTCAAATGTTTACAAATCAAGCAGGAAACTTTCATCAATAGTTGCCAGCATTTTAATTCTGATTCCCACATCAAAACTAATCAATCCTCTTTCTAAGTCTACGCACCCTTTGTTTTCTTGTCAGCAGATAGCACAACAGAGCTGAGGGAAATAAATTTTAACAGACCTGAGACAATGTTCAGTGTGAGTGACTATTGTGTCTTTCTTTCCATTGTCCTTGTTTCTGTCCTTAGCATGGAAAAGCAAAAGGGCTGTGAGACTGGCAGGAACTGAGAAGAAAAGCTGTCCCTTTTTGCTTGGTGAAGGACAGAGAAGCAGTTGTGAAGCAATATGTATCCAGCCTACTGTTAGCAGTTCCCATTTACCAGCACACTTTAGCTTGGAATGCACTGTGTTCGTTTTGTACTTACATCTGCAATTGATGCACAGATCCTGTAGAGCACTGCCTTGAGACAATAAGTCCCCTACTATTCCTCTAATGGTGCATTTGATTTCCTTTACATGGGCTCAGTTTAATTAAAGGTTTCTGAGAACTGAACCTCTAATATGTGAACAGCCTCAGGCAGTCCAATCTATTGGGAAGAACATCTCCAGTTATTTATTATGTTTCTAAAATGGCATATATGCAAAAGCAGACTACGAAAAATATCGCTGCGTAATGACGTTATATAATTGTGTTTATCATAAAGAGGGCAATGTGCTATCTACTCTTAGACTGTCACTTCCACTGTAGTATCTTGATGCACAGGTTTCCTCTTTGAGTAGTATACTGGTTTATGGAAACAGTAACTCCCTGCCAGATAAATGGTGCTAGCATCATTATTACAACCTCATAGTCATGTCCTATGTGCCGTATTGGGGCAGGATTTCAAACTGCTTTGTTTATCCACGTGTTTCCCTTGTTGTGGATAGCTGTGTTTCTGGGAATAGCTAATCCACAGTGATTGGCAGCATTTTGATAGTTTTCTGCACTAACCTCTCTTCAGTTTTGCAGGCCCTGCTTATGGGGGGCTCAGTGCAAAGCAAAAGCGGACTGTGGGTGTTAAGCATTACTTACTCTGTATTTTCAGTAGTATGTGCACAGTGTGATCATCTGTCTGAAACAGGCAAAAGAAAAACTAATTCCAAGGAAGCAAAGAGCAAACTGTGCCATGTAGGAAGCCATTCCAAATTGATTTTCTCTAAAGACAAACACAGCAAACTCCTTTTTGTGTTTGTGTGAAACAGAAGGTGAGCCTGCACTCTGCTGAGCTTTTTGCTTTTCCACATCCAACTCCCTATTGGCAAATGTAGTCTGAGTGCTTGGTGCAGTGGCCTAAGCTGTCAGTACCTCTCAATAGAATGATAGAATCATTAAGGTTGGAAGAGACCTCTAAGATCAAGTCCAACCATTAATCTATCACCACCATGTTCATCACTATACCATATCCAGTGCCACATAGAGCCAAGCTGCCCTGTCCAAAAGGTAACAAACATCGAGCATATCTAGAGCTTCAAGGAGTCCCAGGGAGTGCTGATACTGTGTTGCCTTCCCTCTGCAGACATTACCTTTACTGGGAAGTTTGATTTTCTTCGCCTACTTAGCTGCTTTGGGGCACCCAACGCAATGTACTGGGAGGCTGAAACAAGACCCCAGAAACAAATAATACTGTTAGCTGAACTCTCTCGTTCTGCTGAGGAGGAAAAGATGCTTTGAATGAAGATTTCCTACATGAGAGAGGTCAGAAGCAAAAAAGATAGTTCATAGGGGTTCAGGTCCCTCTGGATGACATCTCATCCCTCAGGCATGTCAGTCATACCAGTAACCTTGGTGTTGAGAATCTCAATTTAATTCAGTTTCTTGAATACTAATTTATTCAGCTGGGACTAGATCTCATTTAAATACCTAAAAGATATTGACTGTACTTTTGTCCATAAAGAACTGTTACATTTCTCTTAAAATATGACAGTACAGTGCATTTTTGCAAATGGAATTTAAGCTCATTTCTAAGCTGGATTCTTTTGGACAGACATAGAGAGATTTGGGATTTCTTCAAATGGAATGAAACTGTACCTGAAAATACAGTTTCGTGATAGAGCACAAGCTGACTTAGAAAAATAGTATTTTTTACAACCAGTGGGAATTAAACTTTAATTAAATAAAACAAAGAAAGAATTGCCAAGTGTAATATACAACATTAAATTAGCAACACATCTGGCAAGAATACAGAATATTCTGGAATATCTTTGCAATTGTCAACTATTTAAATTGTTGTATCATTATCAATAAGGCTCAGCAAGGTAAAGAAAAGTGACATAGGACCAGAAAGTTGAAAGAAAAAAGAGTAAGGGTGAAAAGGGATAAGAGAGAAAAGTGAGTTATGCAGCAGCAAAAGAAGGGAAGGAGGCCTCCACCCATTCAGCTGACTACACAGCAGCTTGAAAAAATAAATTCAAGCTGTGAAAGGCAGCCTGTTACTGGCATCATCAGTGGCCTTTAAAGACGTGAGGGAGAAAGCAGAAAAGATGTCGTGCATCATCCCATGCTGTACCAACTTACATCTGCTGCTGAGGACAGCCCAGCTGGCAGAGGCAGCTGCCTTGGTGGCAAAGAGGTGCTGCTGTGCCTTGTGCCTCTGCCCCTCAAGGCTGGCAAAAGGAGCTGTGCAACAGTGACTGTGTGGCCCTGGATGTGCTGGAACAAGGGACTTCCTGTTCATTGAGTGCAAAGTTACTTTCTCCTACGTTTAACCAGGCTCATGCAAGTGGGGTTTTTTTGAAGCTTGCAGTAAAAATAGGTCATTGCAGGAAACAGCTACCATGTCAACTCTGAGATACTATTTTTGGATACCAAAACTGTCAGAGTTACTTTTCAAAAAGTAGATGAGAGAGGAAGAAGAGCATCCTGCTCCTGCAGGATATGATCAACTTTGTCATCACACAACTTTTTTCTTATTATTGTCTTTGATAAACTTATTTATGAAGTAGTAGTAAAAGTGAATGTTCAATGTATGGTTTGAATTGCAGTACAGTCAAAACAATACTTTTTTCTGCAGACGTGCAGCTACATTTCAAGTGTTAGCATCAAAGGTTCAAGTCTAGTGCCAGAAAGCAAATATTCAAAACACATATTAGGGTCTTTCGTAGGCTCTGCAAAGGCAGATGTAGCCATATCACACAGAAGTGACCAGAGAAGCTCCTGCTATCATGCTCTGAAGCCTTCCTTGAGCAGGTCTGCTAGCTCCTCCTCCCATCCACTCTGTTCTTCCTCCTTTGGGGCAGTGGCTGTCCATTATCATGTGCTTCTGGTGTCCTGTGGCATCCCAGAATCACAGAACCCCAGAATATCCTGAGCTGGAAGGGACCCACAAGGATCATCAAGTCCAACTCCTGCCCCTGCACAGGACACACCAGAAGTCACATCATATGTCTGAGTGTATTGACCAAAAGCTTCTTGAAGCCTCTCAGCCTTGGTGCTGTGACCACTTCCCTGGGGAGCAGTTCCAGTGCACAACCACTCTCTGGGTGAAGAACCTTTTTCTGATATCCAATAACTTTTTTTCTAATTTTCAAATTTTCAATTTCAATTTTCTAAGATCTAATAACCTAAACCTCTCCTGACACAACTTCAGGCCATTCCTTCAGGTCCTGTCAGCGGTCCCCACAAAGAGATCAGTGCCTGCCCCTCCTCTTCCCCTCAAGAGGAAGCTGCAGACTGCAATGAGGTCTCCCCTTAGTCTCCTCTTCTCCAGGCTGAACAGACCAAGGGACCTCAGTGTCCTCACACAGCTTCTCCTGAAGGCCTCTCACCATCTTTATGGCTCCCCTTTGGATACTCTCTAACACCTTAATGCCATTTTTATATTGTCATGCCCAAACTGCCCCCAGCACTGGAGGTGAGGCCGCCCCAGTGCAGAGCAGAGCGGGACAATCCCTCCCTTGCCCGGCTGGCGATGCTGTGCCTGGTGCCCCCCAGGACACGCTTGGCCCTCCTGGCTGCCAGGGCACAGTGACTCATGTTCAGCTTGCCATGGACCAGGACCCCCAGATCCCTTTCTGCAGCGCTGCTCTCCAGTCTCTCATTCCCCAGTCTGTCCGTACATCCAGGGTTGCCCCATCCCAGGTGCAGAATCCAGCACTTTCCCTTGTTGAACTTCATACCATGGGATTGTGAGAGATACAACTGTGTTACATCTGGAGTTTTGGAGGAAGTCAGGGTAGGTAAGCAAACTTCAACTCTAGCACTTTCATTTAGGGGTATTATCACCTCTTATCTCTAAGCTATATTAAATCTAAGGGCCTCTCTGCCTTATCTGCTGCCAAATAAAAAGGGAGTCCAGATATTCTGGCAAGGTTTATAGGAAGGCTGTCAGATAAAATCTGAAGAAATACAGGCATAAAAAGACTACAGACATCATATTACTAGCCCTTCTTTTTATTAAGTCACTTTACTGGAGAAAATGGTTTATTTTAGGTAATTCCATCTTTTCTCTGTCTCTGTGTGTTGCAGGCAGACAGTGGTACTTGTAAATGCCATCTTCTTCCTTCCAGTGATTTGGCAGAAAGGCAGCATGTCTGCCAGGCAAGTACAATGGAAGAAATTGCTAAGATGGCTTTGAAACATTGAGCAAGGCCACAGAACCTGGAGTGGCAATGCTTCTACAGGTCCTTTAGCACTACCTTCCCACTTCACTCAAATAAATTCATACATTTAAGTCAGCTCCTGTATATTGTGCCCAGTGATTGTACCAGGACATCTTTGCTACCTGCCTAGATCCATTTTTAGCAGCTGAGCAGTACCTTTCTATTTTGAGTTGGGTTTTCAAGTGGGAAACAGTCTCATGAGAAGCTACAGCAATCTGAAGGAGCAGTAATCTAGTAGTCATGAGATGCTGCTGGGAAGAAATGTAATTCCCACAATTTAAGTATGCAAAACACAGCTCTGCCCTTTTGATCAGAAAATAATCTCTCAATTCTGATTGTGCCTCCATTCAGGCAGTGGCACAATTTTAGTCTCCAGGCAGGGCTGCAGTTTTGTGTTAGCAGAAGGCAGAAAGAAACAAAGTCAAATATTTTACCACACTATTTTCCAGTGCTTTTTTAATAGGTCTCCATAGGTTTGATATAGTATGGTTGCTGGAATAACCCATGCATTTAAGCCAGTCCTATAAACCTGTTCAAGGAAACAGAGTAGACCAGATGTAACTTTTCATACCTTTTTCACTTAGTTGCCTAATAGTAAATAGGATTTGCCACCTATTTTTATCTGATTATATAAACCAAGCTTGGTAGTACTGCTAGGCACTGATTTAAAGCTGAGATAGTCAAGGTCACAAATCCACCATTTACTTGTGAGGTCTGTCAAGTGTTGAGGCATATTTATGGGGAAGTGTGGGAGGAAGTTTTTGCATTTCCAGTGACTCGCTCAGACTCTCGGTCAAGGTGCTTTGAACACAAAATTAATTTAATGTTACTTTTAATCCCATTCATTTCTGCCACGGCAGATGTGTTTGTTTCTCAGATAAGGTTTTGAAACAAGCAGTTATACCAAGGGGAAGACATGTGAGGTACTTGGATTTTTCTGAGACCATTGACCTCCCAGGCTCCCTGTCAGTCACACCAATGGAAGTGTGCAAGGAATTAACCCTGGTTCAAATTTACATCACACTTTGCAGACTTTTTTTTTAATGAAGCCTGGAAGTTGCTTAGCCTCAAATATCTTAATGACCTGGAAAAAGCAAATGCACCTTTTAATTGATTATGGATAAAATGTTATGATAAGCATCTCTGGGAGTTTTTTTTTAAAGAATAAGATTGATAGTCACCTTTTAAATGGAAAGAGCTGGCTGAGTCAGACCAGCTTTGATGCCAAGTTGTATAATGGAAGGAGAAGATACTATCAGTTCCAAAGTAGTACTACTTTATTCCTAAATTGACAGCACCATGCACGTGGTGAAATCCATGTTCCTCATCAGGACTATATAATAGGAGTCAAGATGTGGTTTATTCGGGACAGTGGAGTAGGAATTATAGGAGCAAAAGGGCTCTTTGCGTACTTGAATAAATAATAAATATCCAACTGACCTAAAGCAAAGAAGGTACTCGCTCGTACCACAGAGCATGTTCACTCTGGGAAAAAAAGAAAAGTGTAATTGATTTAATTTCAATTCAAAATGTTTAACTAACCAATAGTTAATAGTTAATTACAGCCCACTTAAAACACTATAGGAGACATTGGCATGAAACTGCATTTAGCTATACTTGATAGACAGTGGTGTAATATAATATCCTTCAGCTGTATACAGCATCCAGCTGCAAATTGGGGTTTTTTAAATTTCAGTGTTCAGTTTGGTAGGAGAAAAGTGGTCAACAACTCTAGCAATGCAATTTCCCTTTCATTACATGAAAGGGAGTCAGGCATAAACAGTACTAGCACTCTCAGGGACAGCTATGGACACTGTCCTACAAGAGCAGCTAATTCAGTTCCAGCCTCAGTTCTGACTGTTAAATTCAGCTGTCAGCATTAACTGGGAAAAACCCCATAATTTTTGAGTGGAAGTTGGAGCACAATATCTACCCTGTGATATTCACTTTAAATTTTTTTCTGGAAATTGGAATGGAGCTGGGGCAGTAACAGCAAAAATCAGCTTTTTGTTTAAGAAATTGCTATAAATGGAGGTGTAAAGTGCTGGGCATATACATTTCTAAATAGCTAAGGAACTGTGCTTGAAAGAGCGCGTAAGAAGGGGCTGGGATCTCCCTTGGAAAACTGCTCTTGGCAAAGCACAGATGGAGCTCCATGACTCAGCTTCCTTGTTCTGCTGGAAAGATAGGACAAGTCCTTGGTAGTTCCAAAGTGTTATTCTCCCTGTGCCTAGGCAGCTCCAAAGACAAATTCAGTTCGGTGGTACATGCAGTCTTCTGCCCAGACCACAATCCTCTCTCCCTACCTGCTTACACAGGAGATGGAGTGCTGTCAGCATGATGTTGTATAACTGTCAACATATTTTTCCCATACAGCTACTGCCAAGGTAAAATTACTACTTATCCATAGGCTAAAACTGTAACTCATAGATCTTCATGCTCCTTAGACTCCTTAAACTGCTTGCTGAAAATGAAATATGGAGTCTGTATGGACACAGGCATTTATGACTGACTGGTGATACCAAGTCTTCAGAGAGAAACATTATGCAAGCAGATGGTAGCTGCTTTCAGCTGCCTTTAACCAGGAGACGAAGGGACCAGCTGGAGTCCTACTAGTGCTTGAAAAGCAAAGGCAGCCGCTCATTGGCATTTCCCTGAGCCACCCAGTTTCCAGAAAAATGATTTTTAATGTCTGTTCTGCAGTGCAGAGTTCCAGCCAGGAGCTACAGCCCAGCAAGTAGAAAGGGAAGAAGAGTTTTTATCAGCTGGGACTGATACTAATGTTGTCACTGGCTGTGAGAACAGAAGTTGATTGGCATATAGGCATATGAGAGGGAGCCATCTAAATCAGGAATTAATTCTTAGCCAGGCAACCCACTGACAATGGTAAAGTGCTGATGGGGTTTCTACTCTGAAATGTGCAGTAGTCTAAAAGTAGACAGCATGTGCACCATGAAATCCAAATTTCCCTGTTGTAGGGTAGCTTGTTGTTTTTTCCTCATACTGGAAACTGGAAATCAGCCTGTTTATTTTATATGTTACTCACGAGTGTCAAAATTTCTCTGATAGTTTAGTGCTGTTTGCAAACTATGCTATGCTGTGTATAAACGGCTGGTTACAATATGAAAAAAAAAAATACATGGAAACTGGGATTGCTTGGAATTAAACCACACAGCTTATTTCAGTTCTATTTTTTTTTTTTTCCAAAGGCTTTCACTTTTGAATTTGGACAGTCCTCTCTCTTATCCAAGCATCACGTATGGCAGGGCCAGCCTAGAAGCAAATCCCAGACCCTTTCCTTTCTGCTTGCAATCCTTCTAATGACTGCAGGCAGTATTTTGGCTTCCATTGAAGTACAAATTTTAAAGTAATAGAACGGATAATTCTGGAAAATGGCTGGCTGAAGTTCATATGTATGTGTGCAAGGGCACCGAGCAGATATCGCTGGTTCGGAAATACTGCCAGCATCCACTTGACTGCTGTCTGGGGAGCAGACTTCTGCTCTACTCTCTCAGAAGCTGTGAAGCAGGAGCTGGAGGAGCTCTGCTGCAGTGCTGTGCACTTCTGTAAAGCCTGTCTGTAGTGTGTGCCCATCATCACTTGCATAACCAATGCCCAACTGACCACCAGATGGCCTTCGCAGAAGCAAGAAGTTAAGGTCAAGATTTTTATTTCCGATTTGCGGGTAGACGCTGTTTCCAGTCCTGCATAATCAGATTCTCTGTGCACCAGCTAATTTCCTAAGGCATAATGCAATTAGATGGGTAGAAAATTGCTTACGTTATTCTCAAAGCACTACAAAGGTAAGCAAGAGTCCTCAGTATCCTTCTGGCAGAAAGGCAGGATAAAGACATGAATTGTTAATCACACAGGTTCTCCATTCATTCCCAACAGGCATTGCAGGGTTGTGGTGCTTCCAGCTGGCTCAGGAGGGCTTAGTGTGCAACAGAGTGGGTAACATCTGTCTGTTGTACCCACAACATCAGGGACTGCAGAAAATGCTGCAAAATGGGTTGGAGAAACTGAATGAACAGCAGGGTAGGTATTTCAACACTGAGTTTTACAGCTGCAGCAGTAGCTAAAGAGTTTAAAATTTAGGTACATCTGCTGTATTCTGTCATTGTGGCAGTGGAGTCACTGCCAGGAAGCTAAACACTGAGCTGTGCAACTTCCAGCATTGGTAATGATAATGATGCTGCACCTCAACCTTTACCTCTGGTGTATGGGGAAAATAGGAGTGTATACAGCACTACACTGGAAGGAGTTATGTCTGTTTTCAGGGAACTGGATGCTGAAAAGCATTTCCAAGTGATTCCAGTCCCAGTTAAAAATTGCCCTTCCTATGCCAAACTGACACAAAGCTCCCACTCCTCCTTCTGCAGGTCCTCTCAGGTCTACTCTCCAGATCATTGTCTGCTCCCCTCTCACTTTTGCTTCTGCTGCAGCTCTCGGGCATCGGTCTGTGTGTGCATATAGTATGTGAGTGTGCAGTATTGCCTCTCACAGCAGTCCCAGGCAGTGTAAAAGAACAGGTGTGCTCTTTCATCATTCAGTTTTCTCAAGGACTGTTTCCTTCTTTCTCATTCCAGGTGAGGCAAAGGATGCTTGTGACTCTGTGTTTGTACTGCACGGGGTGCTGCTGAGGGAGGGACATGGCATTTCTGGTTATGAAAAAGTGAGGATGCCTGGAGTTCCTAATACTGTCTCCCCCTTGTTTGTCTTTTTCCTCAATGCTGACAGGTTAGCATTTTACCTTAAAGCCTTCAGAGATTCCTAGCAAAGGGTGGACTTGAAAACACACTACTGAATTAGATTCAATTTTTGTTTTTAAATTAGATGGCTGGAATAGTCTTCATGCCCTCTTCCAGGTTCAAGGAAAAGTCTGACGAAAATACTGATGAATTATGCCTTTCACCATCAATAGAGATTTTTGAAATGCTCTTGTATGTCCCATGACTGTGAGTTTATTGAAGTAAATCACCACCTATTTCTTGCCATTGTCAGACATATGCCACAAAGTGTGATTGAGGAGGACTGCTTGTGAACTTCTGCATCTAGAATCAGGGAAGCATTAGGATTGGAAAAGATCTCCAAGGCCAAGTCTTGGACTGCATACCACCATGTCAATTAGACTGTAGCACTAAGTGCCATGTCCCGGTGTTTCTTGAATACTTCCAGGGACGATCCGCCCCACATTTCCCTGGGCAATTTCTGTTCCAACACTTTACCACCCTTTCAGGAAAAAAATTCTTTCTGATGTCCAATATGAATGTCCCCTGGTGCAGCTTGAGGCCATTTCCTCTCATCCTATCACTGGTTGCCTGGGAGAAGAGACCAACACCTGGCCACAACATCCTCTCCCCTGAGCCTCCTTTTCTCCAGGCTGAACAACTCCAACTTCCTCAGCTGCTCCTCAAGTAAGTTACTCTCTAGACCCCTCAGCAGCTCCATTGCCCTTCTCTGGATACGCCCCAGCCCCTCAATGTCCTTCTTGCAGTGAGGAGCCCAGAAGTGGACACAGGATTCAAGGTGTGGCCTCACCAGTGCCCAGTACAGGGGGACAATCACTGCCCTGGTCTTGCTGGATACACTATTGCTGATACCAGCCAGGATGCCATTGACCTTCTTGGCCACTGGGGCACACACTGGCTCATGTTCAGCTGCTGTCAGCCAGGTCCTTTTCCTCTGGGCAGATTTGCAACCACTCTGTTCCCAGCCTGTAGCGCTGCCTGGGATTGTTGTGACTCAAGTGTAGGACAGGGCACTCTGCCTTGTTGAACCACAAACTGTTGGTCTCAGCCCATGGATCCAGCCTGTCCAGATCCCTTTGCAGAGCCTTACTAACCTCCAGCAGATCAACGCTCCCATCCAACTTGGTGTCATCTGAGAACTGACTGAGGGTGTCCTGGATCCCCTTGTCCAAATCATTGATTCCAAGCAGAACTGGCCCCAACACCGTGACCTGGGGAAGCCCCCTAGTCACCAGCGAGCAACTGGATGTAATCCATTCACCCTCAGTCTCTGGTTCCAGCCCTTCAGCCAGTTTTTAACTCAGAAAAGAGTGCACCTGTGCAAGCCATGGGCTGCCAGCTCCTAAAGGAAAATGCAATGGGAGACAGTATCAAAGGCTTTTCTGAAGTCCAGCTAGACATGTCCACAGCCTTTCCCTCATCCACTAGGCAGGTCACCTGGTCACAAAAGGAGATCAGGTTGGCCAAGCAGGACCTTCCTTTCCTAAACCCATGCTGGCTGAGCACATCCCTCCAGTTGTCCAGTACATGCTGCATGATCACACTCAAGATGATCTGTTCCATAACTTTTCCCAGCATTGAGGTCAGGCTGACAGGCCTGTAGTTCCCTAGATCCTCCTCTAACCATTCTTCTGGCTGGGTGTCCCATGGCCAACCTCCAGACATCTGGGACCCCAACAGTTAACCAGGACTGATGATAAATGATGGAGAGTGGCTTGACAAGCTCTTCCACCAGCTCCCTCAGTACCTTCATGTGAATCCCATCTGGCCCCAGAGACTTGTGAGTTTCTAAGTGGCACAGTAGGTCGAGCAAGGAAGTCATGGGTGGTGTTCTCATTGAATATACCCTCCAAAAAAAGGGGGCAGAAGGCTACAGAGGAGGTGCCAGTGGACTCCCACAGAACCAGGAAGAGTGCAAGAAATTCTTCTCCCAGAAATACCACTGTCACAGCAAAGGAGAGGTTTGTGGTGCATCTTATGAGAGAAAACGTTTTTACAGTATTCCTTACCACACAGATTAAGATGTCAAACCAAAATCACAACTATTAAATGGATAAAAGTGGGAATCCTGAGCAGAAGCTATTACAATGGTTGAATTCACAGATCAAATCTGCTTAATTCTGTGCCATCACTAATTGTTGCCTCTTTGGATGAACAAAGCCAAGAACAGGGGTCTTACTTGTATTAGCCAATCATGCACTTTTTGCTGGGGGGCAGACCAAAACCATGGGAGATGTTTACATTTTTTTCCAGCTCAACCTGGAGCCGTGTTTTGGCACAAAATCAGGACATACCTCATTCAGCCAGAAAAATTCACCGTTTTGGTCAGCCAGGAAAATTCACCTTTGGTTTCTGACCTGCCACAGTTCTCCTCATTTTGTTTCCTTCCCAAAGCCAAGTTTCAATTAGTGCATTAAGGGCACAAACTCAGGCCCCACATGACAGTGTTTACCTCGGTGTGGAAACCATAGGAGATTGCTGAGCGACCAGGACTGCTAAATAGTTCTTGGGAACTAGTGCAGAAAGAATAATTGAGGAGCAAATGAGGAGTTTGTGTGGAGCCCGTTCACACAGGCATACACAAGCCTGCTCTCAGTTGCAGTAGCTGAAGTTGTGCCTACTAACAAGTCTCAGCTGAAACCGTCGGTTTTATACTTGACAAAGGGTGTTTGTGCAGTGTCATAGAGTTAAAACATAACAGGTTTGGGGTTTTTGTCCCCTATTTTTAGTGCACTATATGTTTTGTGGAAACAATCTCTTATAAACCTCCATTATGTAATGCTGTTTTAAAACATGCTTAAGCGCCATGAAAGAAATCTCTTTTAATTACATGATCAATTTCTTCCTTTAGTGTGCTTTTTTTGCATGCTACATGCCTTTCTTTCTACCACATTATCTTCATGGGAGGATAAAAAATAGCACTATTTACTGTTCTAGGATTACAGTTTCATAAATAAAACATATAGTGAGAATCATCACGTCTGAATAGGATTAGCATTATTTTTCTACTTATTTTTTAGGTGGATTATTTTTATATAATTTATTCACATCCATCTTTTGTGTAGCAGCAGAACAGCTTTAAGCTTCTAACCCTCCTCTCCCGTTCTCTGGCCTGAATATTTTCTTAACACAGAAGTTGCTGAATAAAGCTAGAGGCCAGGTCATGCGTGAAACAGGATCTGAACCTTTTTTTCTTAACTGGAGGTATAAACGTAAAAGTCTATATCTCTCTTTCATCCTTCGCTTCCCACCAGAAAACATGTGCTAAACGGGGCAGTTCAGGTGGGGAAATGTGCCTTACCTGAGGCTGAATTTTTAAGAGGTGTTTTATGGGCTCTGTCTAGAGGGTGCTGCTGGGGGGCTCCACACACCCTTGGCTGAGGGGACAGCTGGGCCATAAGCAGCTCCTGGAAGAATGTCCTTGCTAGACCTTGGCCCCAGCTGTGTGGACAAATGCTTTAAGGAGTGCATCTTGAAGCCTTCACCTCATTTTAAATCCAGGCTGGTGGTAATCCGCTAGGGACACTCCCAAGTAGGAATGTCCTCTGAGGATAAGGGCAACAGCTAGCTCCCGTCTCACCAAATCAAACTGAAAAGCCCCAAGGAGCAGGTGCCTCTGCCTTTCACACTGCAGGTCACCTCCTGGAAAGGGCATATGGGGCCTCAGGCTCCCCACTGAGCTTTGTGCAAGAACCAGGCTCAAGGGGCTGCTGGGAGATGCCTGGAGTGTTTGCTAAAGTGACACCTGTGAGGGCTGCTTTTGCAAGTATGATACATGAGCAAAAGTACCAGTTTGACTGTTCAGGGGGGATTAGTTTCAGATAGAGAAATACAGATGCAATTGGGTACTACCGCTTCCAGGGGTAGGTGGCAACTGAGAGATATCTTGAGGGCACCTACCTGAAACATGGAGCCATCCCTGATAGTTATGTTATGACAATCTCACTGTGTTCTCAGAGAAGTCTGGGACACATTAGACAAAAACTTTGTTAAAATATCCATTAAAATGACGGAAAGAAACTATTTTGCTTTCTCAACAGCCAGGAGTTTTAAATGAGCTTGTTGAGGACCTCAATATTTCAAGGATGAATTTTAAATAACTACTTAGAGACAGAGGCATCTTCAGCTCTATGCCAATGTTTACAATCAGAAGATGGCATGATTCAGATGCTTTCCATTGCTATTTCTCATTCTGACATTCATTCTGGGTAAAAATATTTTAAATGGGATTCAATAATAAAATAGAGGAGAGAATTAATGAGCTTATAATTATTACTTGCTATTTATTAAAGAGCTTAAATGGATGCTTTCATATTTGAAATAGATTGCTAGATAAAGATAGGATAAATTTGGCTAGCACTGGGGGATATAATGTGCTCAGACATCTGGTAAGAGTTTGATTAGATCTTATGTAATATTTTGATAATAAATAAGACTGCCACAAAATTACCATAGCACATCCTAAAAAATAAGATGGGTGACAAGTCTTCAGTACATATAAGCAGGTAACCATGAGCAAGCATATGTGCTTCCAGAGTGGTCAGCTGGTGGCTGCTTCTTGATCATTGGCTAACTGCCAGAAACCAAAGAAGTTTACAAAGACAGCAGTGTTGGGCTTAAAAGCCAGACAGAACAACGTGGTTCTCTGAATAAACTGAGAATAAGCTAAACAATGTAGGTCTTAAACTGATGTTTATTACTCAAATACATGGTCTGGGTGCAATTTATAATAAAAATGAGGGGAGGAAATCTTCCTGCGTCCCAAAAAGCAGCTTCTCTATAAAGGATGGGAAGGGTAATTTGAGCTGCTGGGGTAATAAGCTTCTCCTTGACAGGGTAGTGTCTAATGCAGTCCTTGGATGTATAAACAGAGGTATCTCAAATAGCAGCAGAGCGATGATATTTGTGTTTGGCACTGGAGAGAGCACTAATGGAATCTATGTCCAGTTCTGTCATTTGAGAAGGATATTAGCAAACTGAAATGGGTTCAGAGAAGAGTGAGAGAACAGTTAAGAAGCTGGAAAATAATTATTATGGGCAGAAAACCCACAACCTAGGAGCTAGTGTGTATTTTATAAAAAGAAAGTTAAAGGGTGGCTGATTTGCAATCCATGAGTTTACAAGGGAGGAGAGCTTTGGTGATGGCTTCCTGCAGCCTTGAAGGCAGAAAAATGGGACTAGAAACATAGCACAGGATCTAACAGTAAGGCTCTCATAAAAGTTATGGTAGCAATTGTAAAACTTTCTTTCTCGTTTTTTTCTTACAGCTACACTTTAATGAGAGTCAGCATAGTGGAGTGCTGCTCAAGAGTCATCCCCATTGGCCTTGGGAGCTACAAATCTAAGAAAACTACTGAGAGTATCTCAAACAATAAGTGAGTTAAAATTGGCCATCCACAGAGCTGTAAGTACAAGCATGAGGTCGGGGTCTTACCTGAAACCAAATGCTTTGAGTATTGAGAAAGTTTTTCTAGACTGTTCACATGTACATAGAAAACAGGCACCTTACAGAACACTGGCTGTCAAGAGAGATGTAAGAAAGTTCCCATGTTTGAGACTGAAATGAAAAAGGAATCCAATATTGCAAGTGAAAAGGGTTGGTTGGGCAAATAACATGTGTAGGGCATGGAGCAATGAGAGCAGCAGAGAAGCCAAGTAGCTTCCTGCCATGCAAGGAGGTCTGAGAAGAGTGGGGTTTTATACAAACACATGAGGGGGAAATTAATCCTGAAAGGAAAATGGATGAGGTAGGGATTTGTGTTAGGCTCAGTTTTTAGGCAGGGGTTCCCATTAATGCGAGAATAAGGGAAACTGCAGATGATGTGAAAGTATAAGTAACTGCCCTGGAGGAAATATAAAAGAAGATAGAAAAAAAGCTGTAGAGGATAATAACACAGGCACAGAATAACAGTGTGAGATTCGGAGTGAAAATATGCAAATTAACTCATTGAGGCAGAGGAAAAGATGGAATTAATCCAAAGGAAGGGAAAATTGTACAGAGCAGCTATGCTGAAAGATAAGAAATGTGCAAAGATGGAAACACAGAGCTGGTGAAATGAGTCTGCAGTGTGATATGGTAGCTTAAAAGATGGCATTAGTTCAGGATTTCACACGCAAAAACACAAGCTCAGAGTCTACACCTGTAGGAAGGTCTGCTGCCAGGTCCCAAGCACAGCATGAGGTGAAGATGTCCTCCTAATATTCTGTTTTCTTGGGAAGAAAAATACCACGCTCTGAGTTGAAATATCAGTAATACAAGGCAATTTTGGAGTCACTGAAATTAGTTCAAGCAGGATCCAGATATGGGTCAAAGTATATTTGGATCAGAATTTAGCTGAGGTATTTTGGTATTTGACAGGCTCTAGCCAAACTCCCATTTGCTCATTGAAAAGTGATGCAGATTGGATTGAGGCATGTTGCCCAGGAAGCTACAGGCTGAAACTTGGAGAAAATTAGTTCTGAAACTGATCTGGAAATCCGGGTCTTCCTTGGTTGTCAGACAGGGGATTTCCCTAGAAAACTTCTAACAACATTTTCATCATCGTAGATACTGCACTTGTACAACTGTATCATAAAGAAAAATGTTTCAGAGGCAAGGAGATTGATTAGATGACACACTGGGTTTTTTCCACCTTTGTGATGACTTTATGAAAGCACTTTGTCAGCTCTTCACTAACTACTGTGTACTTAGCTCTGATCTGTCCTGTCAGACTATGGTTTGGGAAGTTAGATTTAGCTATAAATTCCAATCTGTATTTCTCTGAAATCTAGAAATAGAATAGTTGAGAATGTATGGGCTGAATTATGGATCAAATGTGTCACTGCAGAAACCAAGGACAAAATGTGTGACATTAAACAGATGTAAAAGAAAACTCTTTACTCGACTATTTCTGTACTCATGGAGTACATTTTTCATGCACAGAGCTCTGTGAAGTCATTAGCTAATTAATCTTCACAGGATGTCAGGGGACCATTACTCACACTTCCATTTTTTAAGCAGAAGAGAAAGTTTGGAGAATCTTTCCATCTTACGACTGGAATCAGGAATATGAGTATCTTGCCCATTGCCCCATGGTGAAGTCTCCAGTCCATACTGCCACCTAATGCCTGTCTAATACATGTGAGAAAATGCAGCTTTGAAAAAACAAATTAAGTAGATATTTTCAAACTATTCACAATGTTTAATAATTTTAAAAATTATATGCCACATAAATTGACTGAAGGGAGGGAAAAGCAGGAGAATGTGTGATATGAGGCTGATGGTAACTGCACAGAGCAGCATTGTTTCCTCCTGTGAGAGGCTGCAGGCAGACTTCCTGTGCAACATTGGTACAAACGTGATCTGTAGCAGCACAGGCACGGCTCCTGAACATCACTAATGTGTCACTGTGACAACTCTTGGGTGGGCCAGCAGTGACTGGAAGGAGTTTCCTCATCACTTAGGGGGCTTCATGATTGACATTCCACACCATTGCTGAGGCAAGCATTGGTGTATGAGCTCCACCTTTCTGGTAGAGGGGGAAACTAGGCCAGCCTGTGATTGCAAGTCTTCTCAGAGACCTCAGGAGCCCAGGAATCCCAAGCCGTCATTTGTGATTACAGCAGCTGCTCTGCCCTACATACTGATGAGGCCAAAACTTGTCATGGGACCACAATGCCGAATTGCTGCTCCCTCCATAGCAGTAACTTCTACCGCATCATCAGTCACAATTCCATCAGTTTTCAGATCTGCCACAAACAGTTACAGTAGCTATTATTCACAGATCCAAGCCTAGCATGGTAATATTCATAGCCACACAGGCGTCTGTGTGCTGCCCCTGGATTGTTTGCAGCTGCTGAGGCACACACAGACACGTCCGCACTGGCGCTGGACCAGGGGCACACAGTTTACGCAGCCATCGACTGCGAGACGCAAGTGTCCTTAAAACAGAAGAGGTGGCACTTGTTGCACTCAGTTAGCATTCCTGATGTACCTACACTCTAGACTTGCTAGCAAAACATGCTTGTAAGAGCAGCAGCATGCTTGTAACAACTAGCCATTGCCCAGAGGCAGTATAAAGGAATTGTAACTCTTTTTTCGCAAATTCTCTAACGGAATATTCCATTAACAGTAATATTTGCATGGTCTTGCTACTCATTGAGCAATTTTCCTGTAATTATTACTAGTTTAATAAACCCTGATATTTTATTGTCCCAGAAGTGCTGACAGCATTGCCACTGGACGAAAGTAACAAGGGAGAATGAACTTACATTGTCATCTTGTTGCCATTGTTATAGAGGGGAAATTCTGTTTTGCTGTGGTTGAATAACCTTTAAATTGGGAAAAAAATCAGGCCTATACAAGTACTCTGTGTTTTGATATACAGTATGATGAATGCAGGGGGTTGCTGGCAAGCAAGGAAAGCAGTCACAGTGAAAGCCAAGCTTTTTCCATTGGAGAACATTTCTGTCTTCCTGACCATCATTCAGAAATTCCTTATTAATGTAATGGGAGACTTGTCCAAAGCTACAAACCTACACACAGAAACATAATTCTATGCCTTTGAGGATCTGGAGATTACACAGTTTGGTTTCGTCCTAATTCAAGTGGAAAAACAAAATGTTTTGAGTCCTTTATATCAGGACTTGAAGGCATCCTTGCCCTTGACTAATGTTGACTGCATGGCAGACATTGCTACAGCCTTCAGTCCTAAAAGTATCCGAACTTTTTGCCTGCCAGGGATCTGTACACCAGGCAGACTAGCTTACCTGGCATCTTTTCCTTTTGAAGAGAGCTGCCAGCTGACTGAGAAATGGGACAGGTGAGAAAGCTGCTGCCTTGTTTGTTTTCTTTCTTTCTAAATTTCACTGGCACAGACACACATTTGCAAAGCATTTCAGGTTCAGTTAATTCAGCAACTTGTAGTGAAAAGAGAGTTTTCTTTGTTCTGCCCTCCCCACAGTGGTTCTAATCTTACCAGAAGATGGCTAAAATTACTGAGTATTAACTTTCATTAGAAACTGTCAAAGAGAAAAATTCATAGCCTAATTTTTCAAAGGTATTGACTGCAAACTTTCCCATTGGAGTGCACATACTTGAAGAAATTAGGTTATTTTCCTGTTTCAGTATCTTTCAAAATAGGCCAAATTCAGCTTGGGAGGAAGTGATTGTATTTATTACAGGAGAACTCAGTTTTCTGGGAAGTTGGTGGGTTTTCTTCCAGGGAAGCTTCCGTTGTTGTTATTATTACTGGTGGTGGTGGTGTTTCTGTTAATTCTGTATGGCAGCCCCACTATGCTATGTAATGTAAAAGAAAAAGTACCCCCAACCTCAAAGAAGGTAGATCCAAGGAAGACAAGACCAAAGCAAGGAAAAAAAAAGGAAAGGAGAGAAGGAAATTGCAGATCCCATATACAATCACATGTATAGACCTTATTGTTTCTTACCAGTCATCTTCTAACCTTCCCCCACTGCCCTCAAGTTTAAAAGGCAAATGTTTTTGATGGCACCCACCCCACCTCAGAGCACCACAGTGTCAGTGCTCTGTGCCGGGTTTCCAAGTGCATTCCCAAGCAGCCAATTAAAGCAGACAAGATAGGTACCAAAGGAAAAAATAAATATTTGTCAGCTGCCACCTCGTTATGGAATGCAAGAGCCTGTCTCCCTTCAGAATCACTGGAAGGTTTTTGCAAATGCATAAGTGCATAAATTGTGTCTGGGAGATTGCAGCTACCATTGCAGCTCCCAGAGAAGTGCATCTTGTTGGCTTGCTTTTTAGATGTAATAATTAAAGGCATTAGTGAGGATTGTGCAAAATTCAGATATACTGCATCTAGAACATGGACATTTGCAATATTAACAGTGCTACCATTCTCCACATTTCTTGGCAGATGTCCTCCTTTGCCAAACATTTCCATTCTGCTGCTTACTATACATGGGACAGGCTGAATTCAGGAAGAAGCAAAATCCTGGTTTTGCCTAAGAGTGCAGACACAATTTCTTGCCTGCACAGGCAGGTGCATGTAGTAGCCACTCCAATGTTGAGACTTAGTATGTCAAGAAACACAGAATTGTCCTTCAGAAGAATAATATCTTATGCCTATGAGGCAGCAGACACCAATTACAGTATTTATGACGGATCAGCCATAATTAGCATTAGCGGCACATGCTAGGCTTGAGCATTTTATCGCCAGAGTTATGTGGGTACTGTACTTGTATAACAGGAATGCTGTGCTTTTTGTTTGGTTGTTGTTGCTAAAACCAACACATTACAGTGTTATTTGTACTGAAAAAGTGACTGTGGGGAGTAGACCTCCCCTCTTCCCTTTGAGCAAATGGTGGGACAGAGGACATTTTGGACTGTGATTTCTACCTTTAATTGCTGCTGTTTTGTCCTAGAGGTGCATTAGATAGAATATGTATTTCTGAGCCTGACAAAAGAAGCTGAGATCAAAGGGTTGATCTTTTTCTTCTTAGTGGCATTGCTGTAACTAACTGAATTACTTGGGAAAGCAAAGATAATGAATACAGAAAATGGATTGGAAATGTTACCAGAATACCTTAATGAAATTAAATTTAAAAAAAAAAAACATTTCAGCAACACAGTGATTGTCCTTTACAAAATCACAAAAAACATTTATTGCACAGTGCAAAGTACAGGAGGAGGAAGGGCCTACCACGGTGACCAGCTGCCCTTAAGTAATAAAACCTAATGACTCAAGGTTTTGTCCTTGACCTCACCTTTGATGAGCCTTGATATTCTCCGTGAAGTTACTTATGAAACTTTAGGTTTCTCAGGTCATTTTAGGGGACAACAGGAGTGAAAATCTTGCCACTGTAAATTGTTGGTTTAAATATAATCCCGGTTGCTAGTGGCCAGAATTCATCACTGTGTGACAGCTGCTTGCTGGCACACATGGCCAGTGCTGGCATCCAGGCTCTGGTGAGATAAATGTCCAGGTCTCAGAGATCACCATGACTGGCTTTACTTGCATTTGCAAGGAAGGGTTGTGGCTGGAAATTGATCTGCATTTCCACTTCTGGAGGCCAGCATGATCATGCATACTGCTTTTGATAATTCTTTTCTGGAGGCAGATGATTTGCTTTCAGTCCTATCTGAGGGTCTCAAAGACACTTTACTGCCTTGCTGAAGGGGAATGGCTCGTGCAGTAGAAAAGCATGTTTTCCCACACACCCTTTTCACTCTCTGACTCCACATAAACATAACCCTTACAGACTGAGCACCCCGTAACAACGCAGTAGGAATAAAACAGTACCTCAAGTCTGTCAGTTCCCAGATGTGTTCATGTAGCTCTTAAAATCCCGGCACCTTCAGCAGTAAAACCCTGCTTTGTAAAATCTGAGTCGCTGTTTTTCTGGCGGAGCTGAGAAAGTTGTTGGCATCCAAGCTGCACAGAACACCTTATTGTTCTGCTTGTCAACTACGGTGCCGGGATCATCGCCTGCACGCTTCAGTGCACACCTCACAAATTACAGCAGTACCTGTATGCGGGTTCAGTTGGGTTTGTTTGTGTACAGGGGAGCTGAGACATTTCAGTGCTGGCTCTGGCAGTGCCTATTCCCAACACTCTGACGTGAAAAGAAAGAATAAAAGGACTCCTTTTCACAAGAGAGAGTAGAAAAAGCAGAAAGGAAACCTACGGTAACACTGGTCAGTGCTTCCCATTGTATTATCTACAGCGCAGGCTGAAAGATCCAGTGGGGCCTGAGATGTGCACAGGCAACAAGGAAAGCAGGAAAGGAGCACCAGTGGTATCGTGGGGAGCCCAGGCCAGACCTTTAGGGCCAGAGGGAAGTTGGGAATAGAAGCAATAAGCTTGAAGCTGGTTTATAATTGTCTGTCTGGTTTTTTTTCCTTCCCCCCCCCATATCAAATTAAAGAGTGGGACAACAAATTAATATTTCTCTAGTTTTCTGGTAACTGAGGCCTTTAATTTTACTCATAAGCTGAAAAAGCAATTTTAAAAACCCTCTTCAGAAAAAAAAATTGAACCTTTAGGTTTCAAAGGTGTCGACACGAAATTTTGGCTTATCCTAAAATATGTTATCAGGGGCAGAGGGAAACAGGATCCAACTGAATTCAGCTGAATTCATGTGTGATCAGTTGAGACTGAATTCTCTATTACATTTATCTGCATTTTCTAACAAAGTTTAATCCAGTCTTGCTTTTTCTTTTTTGTTTAATAATTAAAGTTTATGGTACAACTATGTTCATGCTGTAACCTAGATAGCTCCCACATATTGATGTCTGGCTGTAATGCTATTTCTAATATATCTGGACTCCTCTTAATTCTTTATTTCTTACAATTTAAATGAAAATAATTTCTGATCTGAAATTGTTTTAGATGTTGAAAAAAAGGTGCTATAAAAATGACATATTGCATGTTTGAAGATTTGATTTCAGTAAATACACATGGGTTTGGACAAATTAAACAAATCTTGCCAGAAGATCCATGAAATATTTTTGTCTAGGTGGTAAGAGATGCTTATAATTTATAGAGTAGGATTTGCCCTTAAAAATGTCTTCTGCGGTTAAGGTCCTTATGTCACCTGTATTTATGAAATATTTGAATAAAGGAGGTATCAACCAGTTCCTTAATGTCTGACTGAGGTGACCATTTGTCAGCCAGGCTCTACAAATGTGAAGATAGTGAAGAAACAGATGTTGGAGCAAGGAGGTGATTATTATGGCCAGCAGGAGGACAGGGGCTGCAGATGTGCTATAAAAGCCTGAAACCTGCATTTTTATCATCATGCTTGTACTTTGACTCAGTCTTCCCTGCAGCTTGAGCTACAACACAGCTTTTTGTAGAGGGAGTTTGCTCTGTTAGAAAAAGAGGGTGGTGATCTTCCAGGCTGGAATTACAGATGAATGCCTTTGGAAAGGCAGCAGGAAAACTGTCCTTAGTTTCAGCTGTCAAAAATGAAAGGCATGTCTATGTCAGTCATGATATACATAGGCACTCACAGTTCTGAATTAATCTCTGGTCCTACTTCAGTGTTACAAACAGGTTACAATACACAAAATGCTATTTTGCTGCATGTTACATTGCAATTTTCAAAATACCTAGGAGACATTTTACATTGAAGGTTACTGTTGTTTACCTTTAATAATGTGTATGGTGAAGAAAGGTGCATAGTAGTTTAAAACACAGACGTAAAAAAGAAATTTATTTTTTCATTATTTCTATACAAAATATCAGTGGTGACAAAGTTGAATGAATATAATTATCTAACACACTCCCAGAAATAATTCCCCTTCTACTTCAGTTTCCTTTCTCTCTGCTCTTCGTAGACACTCAGTAGTTTTTGTCCCCGCTATTTTTCTCCTAGTTCAAAGCATGGCTTCCCTGCAGAGAAAACAGATGAAAGGAGTTTTGCCATTGATTTCAAAAGGGACTTGATTTGACTCCAGATCGTCTTCCTGGCCATCACAACAAAAGAGTAAGGGCTGGAACACAAAGTCTAGGAGCTTTTATGGAAATTCAGGGCTTTATTCTGAATACACTCAGGTGCAGCATTTCACAGGAAATTTCCAAAGGTTCAGCCAGATGATAGAAATCAAAAGTACAGTCTCACAGCCAGTCTGACCACTTTGCCTGAGACTGAAAATCATGAGGATCTCCTTTGAGCAGTGCTGATCCCAACAAGTGCATCGGGCCTTTGAGGTTAAATGTAGCCCACATGAAAGGCAGTCATTAATGTCACTGGAGTTATAACAAGGATGTATTTATGCTGAGAAAAATCTGTGGTGTAGAAGTACAAAATGCCAAGCTCAGTTGAAAGGTTTTGGGGCATGTGTGTGCAGATGGGTAGAAAGATGTGATTTCTTTCTGCTCTGTTTGGTATTTGTTTTTTTATTTTATTAAATTTTTGGAGTAGTAATTTATTCTATGCAGCATGTAGTGCTATTTGTCATCTTTATTCCCTCAACTGTTCCAAAATCAAGGCTTACTAGTTCTGGGTGAGACGTTTCAGGTCACTAAATCAGGAAATGAAATGAAACTGGAAAGCCTGTAAAAGTAAACCACCAGGAAAAACTCCTAAAGGACTGATATCAGAGAACTGAACAACAAATAGGGAAAAAATATGCCTGTGTTTCCTATTTATCTGAGCAAAACGGTGACTGTGACCTACATAAGTTGTGGACAGGACAAGGTCTGTTTGTCTAGACCCCAAACACAACATGGACACTTCCTTCAGGGCTCCTGAGGGGACTCTTGAGCCTGTCCACAGCAAGTCAGTCTGGGAGCTTTCATTTATAGATGCCAGAATGGCAGTAGTATGGGAGGGCTTTTCAGTTTTGTCCTGGAATTGGATCGAAATCTCTCCCATCACTATGCATAGACCATAGTAATTAGGTGTGTGCATGAACATTAGCTATGTCGGGGCACAATCTCCCTACCAAGGAGTCTCTCCTTGAAAATGCCTAACTATTCTAAGGTAAATTCAAGGTGAACCCACAATCCTTCTTGAATGTGAGAGCAGAAATTTTCCCCAAAGTGCTGATCACAGGTGTCAATGGAGGCATCTCAGAAACAGTAAGTCAGTTACACATGTTTTATTATCCATTTTGATCTCTCAGAGGTCTTTGCAAAACCATTTAATGAAAACATGATTTGGGACGTTTGCAGTGGATGTGGAGGTGATATAGAGTCCTTCTGTACATTGCTGTCGGCAGAGGAAAAAGCTGTGATGGAATTCACAGTAGACTTGAACCAGCTGATGTCAACTGCCCTACCTCTGCTGACTTCCACACAGCTAAAGTAGCTGACCCTCAGTAAAAATCTGCCCCAATAATTCTGGTCCTTCCCCAAATCTGTCTCTTATTAGTTTCTTGAAGTACCTTCATCCATCTTGTGCCCCTCTTCCTATCTAATATTTTCCAGAGTAAGACATCCTTCAGTAGAATACATTTCACTAGGTTAATTCCCCTAAGCTTTATAAATAATAAGTCACATAAGCACAGCATCTTATCTGCTGTATCTGCTTCATTTAGCTCCATATGAGTTGTATTTCCCTGTGTGGAAACAGCAGGAAATAGCCTGCAAGTACCCAACAATACTCAGGACAGTACAAAAGATGGTACTGAGAAATGAACTCAGCACAGCTCAAACATCCAGTGGAGCTGTGACAAAAGCCTCTCACAGACCACAACTTACAGAGCCAACCTACAAATTACCTCTCGGTGCAAGTGTCTTGATTCTCCCTGCCAAACAGAGGAGGAAGCAACACTAAAAGCTACTTCAGCAGCTGGACCCACTTACCAGGGTTTCTCAGTCCTAAGGCTGGTGCTTGCCATCCCTCTATTCAGTGGCTGGCACTGGGGAAGAAAGACTGCTAACAGGCTGGAAATTTCTGTATAGACTGCAGGAATTAATTAAACTCCCACTGGAGCAGAGAGGAACCGATGGTGAGAGCTCTTGCGCTCTGCACCTAAAATTTACCTGGGAGCAGAACACCAGAGTTCAAGTGCCTGGCCCTAGGGTTTATTCTGTGTCTATCCCAAACTCAACAGTGACACCATTGCAACCAACAGGGCCTTAAAACCAGCTGCTACTGGCCCTATCCCTTGAATCAGCAGCCCGGGGAAGCCCTCAGGGGCACACGCTGCTGGGAGGGGGGCTGTGGAGGGCTTACTTGGATTTTAGCACTGACTGGCCCCTTTGCCCAAGCCTGGTTTTGGGTCTGGTCGTTACCCAGCAGTGACCAAAACGCAGGCTCCAGCAGAGGGCACAGCCACCCAGCAGAAGCGGGGAGCTGGGCCAGCGGCAGAGGCAGCAACAGCAGCAGGATGTTCCTGGGAGCAGAGATCACAGAATCACAGAATCTGCTGAGCTGGAAGAGACGCACGAGGATCATCGAGACCAACTCCCAGATCTGCACAGGGCCATCCCCAAGACTCACACCATGTGCCCAAGAGCATTGTCCAAACGCTTCTTGAACTCCATCAGCCCTGGTGCAGTGACCACTTCCCTGGGGAGCAGTTCCAGTGCCCAGCCACTCTCTGGGTGAAGAACCTTTTTCTAATATCAAACCTAAACCNAGGCTTCCCCTGAAGGCCCCTCACCATCTTCATTGCCCTCCTTGGGACATTCTCTAACAGCTCAATGTCTTTCCTACATTGTGGCACCCAGAGCTGCCCCCAGCACTGGAGGTGAGGCCGCCCCAGTGCAGAGCAGAGCGGGACAATCCCCTCCCTTGCCCGGCTGGCGATGCTGTGCCTGATGCCCCCCAGGACACGCTTGGCCCTCCTGGCTGCCAGGGCACAGTGACTCATGTTCAGCTTGCCATGGACCAGGGCCCCCAGGGCCCTTTCCGCAGCGCTGCTCTCCAGCCTCTCGTTCCCCAGTCTGTCCTGGGTGCCGAATCCAGCATTTTCCCTTGGTGAACTTTGCATGGTTGGTGATATCTCAACACTCAGCAGAACTGGCTCCTGCTGACCCCAGATGCACCCTAAGAGGAGCTGGGGTCCTCTTTTAAAAACAGCCTGGTCTCTGCCACTTTCAAGGGAGGCACAGCATCTGCTTTTAGCACCAGAGCACATGAGCACCTGGTCTGGGCAGGTGAAAGGAAGGTGACACAGCCAGAACATTGCATTTTTTTTTTNGCAGTGTTACGTTTGATCTTATTTTGGATATGTACATCAGGCAGGCTTCCTGAGCTGGCAGCTGAGGTTTACCATTTCTTCCCACTAAACTCAGGTATTAGATTCAGGGGTAACTGATGCAAGGTTCAGGATTTATGACTGAGATGAGAATTTGGCCCTCATTCTCTATTTGTAAAAACCTTCCACTAATTTGGGAGTTATCTGGTTAGCAAGGTGGCTGCTTTGCAAGAAACAGAAAACCCACAAGCTCTAACCTGTAACTAGCTTTTCTGCCTAGTTCAACAGTGAGCCATGGGCCTGAGGTGAAGTGGGGTATGGAGGACCCTCCTCTCCAAGCTGGGACAGGTCTGCTTCCTTTCCCCTCTATTAGCCTGTGCAGCAGGAAAAAAAACCAAAAAAGCAGAGGGAGGGCATTCCTCCTTTTCAGCCAACATGTGCAGAGAAAGTGATATACATCCTTCAGGGACTCATAAATCAGGAGATGTGCCTTCCTCGTGCGAGGGAGAGCTCAGGGACCCTTTCTCCCTGGGATGCCTCCCAGTGTTCATTTTAGCTCTGTGTTCTCCCCAGTCAGGGCTCTCCCTTTGCAGCATGCTTAAAAGCACACTTGAGTTTTCTGTTTGTCTCAGTAGAGTATCATGGCAAGTGCAATTGCCACATTATGCAGCATGACAGCAATTAACACCTAGCTACAGCACTATGGCATCTAGGTCTTTCTTCACTGATGACCACAAATCACAGACAAGCATTTCCACTATGAACAGTATGAATAGGGTACATTTTAATTATGTGGACAATGTATGTAACAGATAAGCAACATAACAATTATGCTTTGTATGTAAAATAACACTTTCCTTCTAAGGCTCTCCCTACTTATAAAACTCAGTAATGAATTTAGCCTTCTGTATCAGCTGTGATGGGAGAGTTTTGCTCTTTAGAGAGAAAATGAAGCAGAGCAGTGACTTTTCAGAAGCATCTTGGAAACTGTGCCATTGACCCACTTAGGCTTAATGAATAAAACCCTTTAAGTTCACAGTTTTGGGGTATAACCATAAATTGTGTTTGTGCATGCCTGCTTCTGGGGCCTGACTGAAGCCCAACAAATATTCTGTTGATTCCTGTAATAAAGAATCAGCACTTTGACCTTCAGAGACCATGCCATGACACAAGTTATACACATAAGAGTCATTTCCTGTCTTCTGGGTGTTGATTTGAACAGATGAGGGGCTCAGATATGAAATACATTGATTTGCTGTCCTTCCTAAGGAAGCTAGTGAGGAGGCCCATATGGAAATGCAAAGAATCTTCCTCTGGTCAGTTCCTCGTGCTGATCAGTGCTCATATCTGACCAATGCATATTCAAACCTTCATCCAAGGTCATATAAGCATACTGGAAAATTCATCTCTCTTCTTTGGACTGTCCTGGAAAAGAGAGAGAGAAATGACTGGAAAAACGATCTTGAGATGAAAGACAGTGGTATATTTCTGTATCTTCCTATGGGAAGGCAATTCTTATCCCTGGACAGATCTTTCCCAATATCTATACTTTTAAAAATGCTGAAAAAAGCCCCCATAGTTCCTGATTTTATCACCCTTTTTCATATTCAATATTACTTAAACTGATACATTAATGTCCTACCTTATGTCCATGTGACAGCTTATGTATGGCCCTCATACGGGAACTCTGAAACCCCTCATTTCCAGTTGGGAGCCAAACTTTAAACAAAGCCCTCACCCACACTGAGCACAAGTTAACATAGCTGAGCAAACCTGAACCTACTCCTTTCTGATCAGAATAGTTGGCCCAGGGCTAATCTATTTCAAGCACTCTGCTTCTCTGAGTGAGAAGCTGTTTCTGCTGTAAGCCTGCAATGCTGCAGGCTTATCCTTGGGCAACACCTGGCTGTAGCAACATGCATTTCCCAGTTTACAGATTGGTAGATAGATGACCACTGAAGCAGTAAAACAAGATTAAAACAAGCAGATAGCTGAAACTGAGAAACAGCCTCTCTGCTCAGTAATACATAAAACCCAAAGAGAACTGACACATCACACTTTAGCACCCTTGCCATACTTAGCAGGTGGTCTTTCTTTCCTGCCTGTCCCACAGCCCCTGGAGACGTTTCAAGAGTTTGCCACTACAACTTGCTGGCTCGCCTAGCCCCTTTGAGAGAGTGCAAGGGAGCATCCAAATTCCAGCTGCACCACCAAGCACACTACTCACCCTTTCTATGAGCCAGACCTGACCTTTCAGGGAGCCAACACAATTCACTCACTGCACAAGCTAGTTACCTTTTTTTTACATTAGTTACCCACCCACTGTAGTGAGCTGCATAAGCTGATGGAAGGGCCAGGGGAGTGCCAGGGGTGCAGAAATGGGGGGAATGTATTACATGACCAACGGGAGAGCAAGGAACAGAAACTTCCCTTCTGTGGCAACCAGGCTGGCTCAGCCCTTCCACCCAGGCAGTCTCTTCCTGCCAGTGTGGCAATCAGATGAAGTGCAGAGAGCAAGATGACCTGTTATTTTGGAACACTCCCCAAATAGCATTCATCCTCCAAACGACTGGCATTCCTGTGGCTCTTCTGTTGGAATGCAAACAGCTTGAGGCACACAGGCATGGTTATGTACCCAACTGCAGGTGGCTGCTTCCACAGGTAGGTAGGCTAGGGTATCCAGCACATTTCTGGGGCTGGTACAGAGGACATGGGATTTAGGGGAACAGCTGCTGGAGGCCAAGAAGAATACCGGAGGACATCTCAAACAGCAGTACCAGACACCCATCTCTCTGGAAATGAGTTGAGACTGAAGTGACTAATATTAAGGGTCCTCAGCCATGACATAACATAGCTCGAGCTACACTGATGAAACTGCTGGTATATAGGATAATCCAATGCTTGAGTAGCAGGGGCAGAGCCTGCCCACAGAATTCCCCATACCTCTTAAATGGTGACAGCAGATTTAAGATACAGCTGGGTACGAAAACTTACCCTTAGCCCCACCGACTTTCTACAAAAATCCCTGTAGTTTTAGTATCATCACAATTTGTTCTTCTTTCTTCATGTATTCAATCTAATGCTATCATAGACCACTTTTTTATGCCAACAAAAAGCACTTAGGAAGCTGAAAAATACGTGTACGGAGGATGTTCAAAGACGTCCTTAAAAATTAAAAGCAGCCCTTTAAAAATGGCTTATCTGTGCAACTGTTTCTATAAAACATTTCTTTCTTGTACTTTAAAGAGCATGCATCTCTAAAATGCAATGTAAAGTTCTTTTATATACTATTTTTGCACAGATTCCAGATGGCACAGAGCAAGTGACTGGTATTGAGAACTAAACGTTTTAAAGGAGGTGACTATAAAGATTTCTTCATCTTTTGCACCCCCTTCCTCATTGACTGCAGAGTTTAGCCCGACTGATGAAGTGAAAGAACAAGAGAAAAGCTCAGCAATCATTTCCCATTTTCAGTCTTGAAAAATCAGCCTAAGCATTATTTGAGGCACTATTACTTTTTTAATAAATCCCTAAAAGTGACTACAATCAAATATTTGTATGGTTAAATGTCTCATTATTACCTGGAAGAGCCAGACGTTCTTTTTCCTCTTTCTAATCAGTGAGCCTTTGTGCATACCTGTGTGATCTCATCAGCAGCAGGAAGATTATGCAGCATAACTATGACTTAGTCCTGTCTTTCATTTTAATAATCTCTACATGGCACTTGTGTAGCACATTCACATTTGATCTAATAACAGTAGTAAGTAATCATGACCCTAACAGTTAAGCAAGAATTAACAGGAATTAATCCTGTTCCTGCTGTGAAGGACCCCAAGTGATAATTTTCATCTTCAAACAGGCAGCAGTGGAGCACCATTTCCAAATCCCATTGCTGACTCCATTACCTCAGACAGCAAGTGTACCACCACATCTAGTCCCTGCTGAGACCAGGAGGTCTTTCCAGAGGCACTGCAAGATCCAGCACAAAACCCTGCAGCAGAATCGCAATCTGTTTGTACTGCAAGCTGAAACAGTTGGGATGGAGCCTGTAAGCCATTTGGCAATGCCACTGTTGCATTATCAGGGGTTTTTTACGGAAGGGAGTGAACTGATTTGCTCAGGAGTGATAGCAATATCAGTTGTGCTGGCTCTGGAAGCAGTTAAACCTGCACAGAGCAGAACCAGGTGAAGAGTCCAGGCCTGCTTGATGACACTTTCCTAATCACAGTTGGCAGGCAATCTCACTGCTAGAGGGTGAAATCATGAAGAAAAAAAACCAACCACAAGATTTTCAGGGTGCCCAGTATTTTGCTCTGCGGCCACTTTATCAAAGCACCTGTCAGCTTTTTGCTCACTTTCCAAGATCATGAAATATGCAGAAACAGGCTTTCAAGAAATCCAAACTATAAGAAAGCATGTACAGTTAAAGTTGAAGTACACACACTTGCTGCTATGTTTATATCTTTCCACTCATCACCCAAAATATATGTATACCTACACAGACATCTGTAATAACAGGACTAGGCATATGAAGCCATGTTTTCTGCTTCTGTGTCTCTTTTGTACTGTAATGTAAAATTAAAATAGTCTTTAGAATGTGATTGCACAGACCCCATTACTTCAACCATATTTTCCATTTTTAAGTTCATTCAATTAAAAAGTAATACATAGAAACGTCAAGAAAATATATGGATTAACATCAAATGCCATAAGTCAGTTTCTATTCTAATCTCTGCCATAGACCTTTATCGTGACCTCAGCATGCAAACAGGTAGCTCACCATAGGCATCCAGCTCCAAAATTATGTGCCCATATTTGAACTTTTTTGCCTTTTGCTTCTGCATCCTGCCTCCCTGCCTTACAAAACAGATTTTTGTTGTTGAGCTCTGAGCAATGAAAGTCAATTTATTTTCTCTCACGTTTACTGATATCATCCTACCCAAGATTGTAGGGAAGGAAGGATGCTATTGGAGTTGTGCTTTCCCCAGCTTGTATGGATGAAGTACTCCACAGGTCTGCAGATGTACTGGCAGATAATGCAGAAAAAGACTCATGTCTTTTGCCTATGAATGAAAACCATCTGGGATATGCTTAGAACTGCTACTAGTGTGTGCAAAGATAGAGAATACAAAGTCGGTGATTTATATGGAAATAGCTGTAATGAGGGAGGTCTTGCTGTTGGATTGTGCTTTATATACAAGATGCCATGTGATCCAAACCCACAGATATTTCCCGCTTCTTGCTACAAACCATGGCCTAGAGCTTCAGCACAAATTGAAGAATGCTTCTGGTTCTTATGGCTGTGGAGGAAATACTGAGAGGGGCTGAGGAGGTGAACCATGTGAAGACAAAGACAAAATTACCCCACTTACAACAGTAAGCTTTTATTGAGCCAACCCAAACCATAGCCCTGACAATGAGGAGGGGCAGATTTCCATCGGAGCTACCCACAAGGGCTGCACCCCAGAGCTGCTGTCCAGCCCCAGCGTGCGGTCTGCAGCGTGCTCCTGCCCATCGTCTTTTCTGTGGTAACTGGCATGAGCTGCACTAAAAATATTTCAGAAGAGCCCAGATCTAGGTGGTTTCAAAGCACACAGGTGATTTCTAAGCACGTGATTAAGCTGAAGTCCCTGGGTACTGCAGCATGGCAGAAGGCAGTACATTTAGACACAGGCTATTTTACAGACCTTCAAGATGACACAATAATCCTGCTTTAAATTTCCTTGTAACATTGTAATTCAGATTAGTGTTTACTATTAATTTATTATGTGTTAACACTTCCTGTGTACAACAGTTGGTTCATTGGGTTTGCTTAGATTTAGTATGGCATCCATTCAAGCAGCTTCCCAGCTGCCCATGGTTGAGACCAGGAGTAATGCAGTGGCACAAAAAATTTGCAGGCCTGAGTTGCCAGGTAGATGTGGGCTGGCCATAAACATCCTTTGGTCATTTTTTTTTCATTGCCTGGCACTTGATGAAATCTTTCTCTTTGTTAGGACCATTCATTCTTGATACTAACTCCCATTACCTTATCCAAGAGCATCACCAAATTGTTTCTAGATGATGGGGTATATATAAGAACCCAGTTTTCCATGGCTTCCATTATTCCATGTCGCTTTCATTTCAAGTATGGCAAAATCACAGACAGAGAGATTAAATCCTTTGATGCATTAATTGATACAGCTGGAAATAAGCTCTCGAGCACACAGGCCTCCTTCAAGTCTTTGTGTGTTTTAGTAATTGATGTTATGTTTAAATCACAATGTCAACTCTCATTGCCACTTACTATACCTTATGTTGACTTGTCAGCAGTACAGCATCTCATTTCTCAGCAGCTGCTGAGAGTTTAGTTGAGACTAGCTACACATCAGCAAGACAAACTATTCAAAATTACTTCTTACAGCAATAGAAGCCTAATGGTTTTTGCAATAAATTAACACTGTGACACGGAGGGAAAAGTATTTGCTTAGTAGCAGAAATGATAATGGTATGGTGCCCAACCTGATTAGAGAGTTATCTGTAAATCCTGAATGAAGCTGCTTGCATTATTCAACCAAAGGGTCTTTGGTAAACGGAAATGGCATAAACATATATCTGGCAGAAAATGTATCATTTACCTGCTACACCCTCTACATAGCCTTAGGAGACATGCTAAATAAAGGGAATAAAAAGTAATGCTCAGTAACTGTCCACTTACTGAACGAGATGGGCACCCCATAAAAAACCACAACTATATAGAAGTATGCACACGAGCAAGCACAGAGGGACTAACGTTGTGCTCCCTGTCTCTTGAGACCACATCATTCTCCCCACATCCTTTCTCCTGAGAGGCACTTCCTACTTTCACTTCAAGTTTGGGCTTTTATGTGAGAACTAATTAAATTACTTCAAAAATGGTTACATAAAAGTTATTTCCTCTTAAAATAGACTATATGTTTTTATTTACTGTTCTTGACTGTAATCAATATAATCAACTAGAAGCAGGTCTTACAAACTCCTCAAGGCCAAGAAGGTTTCCTATGTTCTTCCATTGTTCACACAGATTTTCCAAGTGACCCCTAGCTTCAGTATTAACTTGTAGATAGCCACATGCTAGAGGAAATTTTCAGATAGAGCAGGACAGGAAAGGAAGTAAGGTTCACTGCAGATTGTTTAACCTATGCAGAAGTCCTGTGAGCTATAGAAAACTTAGAAAAGTCCCCAGAGAGTTTTTGAGACTTATATGAATCCCAGTAGAGCTCAGTACTTCCAGGCTGTTAATGTATTTCTTGAAACTGTTACAGTAGATTTTCAAGTGTTGCTGTGACTTAACCTCTAGCTGATGTCTTGCATTCCGGAATGAAGGCTGAATGCTACATGGATGCTTTGCAAGTCTGGCTGGCAGCTGAGCTTCCAGGTAGACAGAAACCCTGCAGGCAACAGTCAACCTCATCTGAAGACCCATGGCCATCCTAACCCTAAAGAAGCCCTTGTCATAGCATTTTATAACCTTCAGCTTCATCCTGTGCACCTTACCAGCTGTGACACCAACTTTAGGAACCTGGAAGTGTAAGGGAGCAGGTCTTCAGACCTTCTGGCTAATGTGCTGAAAAACATGACTCTGAAGAACATGGTAGTCAAAATGCAAGCAGGATCATCAGACTGGTTTGCTGTTGATGTCTCAATACTTGAGGGCTCTTTTTTTCATTTTCTTAGTGCTTAGGTTTAATGATAGTAAGACTTCCATGTCAATGAGAACTAGAAGTCCAGGAGAGTCAAGAGCGTGCTGACCTTGCTGGGCCTTGCTGGACCTGCTCGCTTAGGCTGGCTTTCTTGACACTGTTTTCCTCCTGCCTTAAGACTGCAAGCTCACTGGGGGCTGGGACCACTCTTTTAGCTCGGCTCGTACTGCAACGCACATCCAGGATGCTGCTGGAGTCGGAAGGGCTCAGCTGGAGACATCAGCAAGTGGCAGATGAGACGGGAAGGCAAAATTAAGGCTACATAAACACCGTGTGACCCAGCGGCGAGAGCAGCTCAGCAGATGATGTTTAGACTTAGGGTCTCTGCCCTATGCTCCACCAGCCCCATGCATACTGTAACATCGCGTGTCTGTGCACAGCAGGGAGCTCGAGGCAGCCTGTCTGCAGGACGGTACCCTCCGCATGGGGACACCCAGCTGCAATCCCGGTCCCCGCAAGCTGGACTCGGCCGGGTAGGGGGGCAGAGAGCCCACTCCCGCGGGATGGCGGCACCCGCAGCAGGTGCGCTGGGATCTAAATGCAGAAGAGGACATGTCGGGGCGTGTGTAGGCTTCTTCTGGGGGAGTGTATGCGTCTGCCCGTCTGGCTAAATCTGAGCTTGTGCTTCCTTAGTTCCCGGCTGACCGGCGAGGGTGCGCAGGGCGCTGCGGCATGGATTCAACACAGGGGTGGGGGCTTCCTATTTTTGTAGTTATTTTTGACGGCCTGGGGTGTGTGAGGAAGTTCCTCCCTGCCAGGAGCGCAGCTCTAACGCGATCCATTGAGGAGGGCCGCGCTTGTGCGAGGGGCGGCGGGGGGCGGGTGTCCCGGGCGGCGGCGGCGGGCGGGCACTAAGACCGCGCCGCCCCCGGGCGCTGCGCGGCGGCCGCAGAAGAGGAGGAGACCGGCGGGCCCGGGAGGAGAGGCGCGGAGGGGAGCGGAGCTATGCTAAACCCGGGGTACCGCTGAGGCGGGGCGGGCCAGGCCAGAGGCGGGGGCTCTCCGGCGTCGGGCGTGCAGGGGCCCGGCTCCCGAGGCGGCGGCAGGCAGCATCTCGGCGCGGGGAGCGGCTCCGCAGCCACCGGGCCAATGAACATGTCAGTGTTGACTTTGCAGGAATACGAATTCGAGAAGCAGTTCAACGAGCATGCGGCCATCCAGTGGATGCAGGAGAACTGGTGAGTGCCGCCCCCGGGCCCCGCCGCCCGCTCGGATCGGGGAGGCGCTGAGC
>VZRR01013062.1:0-20345 GCA_013398015.1 Oreocharis arfaki
ATATTGCAACCTAGGACAAATGGTGAAACCTTTGGAATGGGGACTTCACATTAATTTTGTACAATCTCCATTGCTTTTTGTGCCATGGACATGGTTCTGGCAATCCATCCATGCTACAACTGTCCATACAGTACTAAATAAAATGAAGTTGGTTTTGTGTAATATGGATCATTTTTAAATTGCTGTAACACAGCCATTACCGAGAGCCATGCTGTGCCAGGGACTGACAAAGCCCAGAGCTTTGAGCTTCTCTTGCTCATCTGGTAGTTTCCCACACTCACAAATTGTTCCTGCTGCAAAGGCAGAAAATACATGGAATATAAATATTAGTATAGCCAAAATCCATAATGCCATTAATCATCTGGAATGTTTGGACTCCTAGATAATATTTGGCCACAGTTAATACATGAAAAACTGCTGGTGCAGATGTAGTCTTAGAAGACACTATGACTCCTTAGACTCCAAGGGGTCACAAAATAGTTTTTGCATTTACAATGAAAGTTTTAGCCCTGGATCCAAACTCCTCTGATATGTAGAGGAAATGAGGTGAATACTGGATTTCACATCAACCTTCATGTCTCTGGATTTTTTTGTATGTACAGGTAAAACACTTGCCCAGAAATCTGCATCAAAAGGGGTCCCAACAGTCTGTGCTGAAGCTTCTGTACTGTGAGCAAGAAATATGATATTGGAAATGCCAGAGATTACTTTACAAGAATCTTTTACCAGACACTCTGCTGCTGACAGGGGAAAGAAATAACTTTTAATGACAATAAAAACAACGTGAGCAATTTTAAGGGTTCAGCAAAGCTACCCATTGCTTTGATTTCTTGCAGGTGATTATAATTCTGCTGATGCCAGCCTTTTATCTCCAACTGGGACAGGTTACACATCAGCAGAAGCGTGAGCTGCAGTCTGTGATGGGATGCAACCAATTCATTACCACAGGAGCAGTTCTCTGCCGTGACAAGGCAGGCACAGAACCGGCAGGGCATGCAAACAGAGCTTTTATTAGGAGACAGTCATTCTCTAGCCACTTTCATTTTGCATTACTCACCAGGTTGTGCACAAACTACAGCAGGAATTAGTCAAAATTCCTCCACGGCAACCTTAAATTAGCTGCATTTAAGCACTGACTCTTGATTATCACTATTTTATGGCCCATTTCTTACCAAAATAAAACAGTGTTTTCGCAGAAGTAAAATGCAAGAATCATCATATTGCAATAATGAGCAAATTCTACGTTTGAAGAATGCAAATCACAGAGGTGAGAGCCTGACAAAGAGCCTGACAACCAAAAAGTCCTCCTATGTCTTTGGCGGTGAGAATACAGAAAATACCTTAGATAAACTTAATTCATATTAAAAAATTAAAAAAAAAGAAAAAAGGTGGGTTATTACAATTCATGTCTCTCATAATCTTGAAATATGATGTCACAATTGGTGTCAGAAAACTCAGAGATTAAACTGACATCCTAAAATTATTAATAAGGAAATGCAGCTGTAAATGTAGCTGCAGACTACTGCCCTTGTTCTCATCAGCTGAAATGGGAGAACAGTGTGACCCTGTCTCTATTACTCCTGTCTGTGAATTAATGATCCTCAACAAGCTGATCTTGCGTGCTCATCTCCCAAAATTTTTTTTCATTAAAAAATATGGAATCAGTGAACTTAGAATGTTTTGCAGGAAAGCATTTAAATGAGTAGATTTCCCACTCCAACAAAGTTTAACAACCTATACCAATACTTTCTAAGTGATAATCATTGGTTGTTCAAAATTACAATGTCTAAAATGAGAGCTATTTGTGGGGTTTATATTTTAATGAATAGATCAGATTTGAGCATAAGAGATGACATGTCCAAGGGATAAGAAAATGGTCTAGAAAAAACAGTTTCCATTTTACTAGAAGTTGTTGAAATTTTGCCTTCAGGGGAGTGGAAATAAAGCCTATCAAAATATCTGGGATTTGCATATTTTTGTTTCTGTGGCTCTTACCAGTCCCTCCAATCTGACAGTCTGGACAGGAGGATTTTCTCTGTGCTCCCTATAAATAATCTGAACTCAGGAGCAGCAGCTGGATGCAGTATTAAACTCATCAGGTCATCTCTGGTTGCTCTGTAACACATCTCTCTTCTCCATGCCGTGGAATGCCCAGGGTGGGATGGGATGGAGTATTTCTGGGGGTGATAGGCTAACAACACACAGAGGATGGATCAGGGAAAAAGAAATCCTGGCCAGTCACACATCACAAGAATTCAGTTTTTTGCTGCAGGCAAAAAACTCCCATTGTCAGTGCATCTGCACAGCTCCACCTCCTGCTCTTCTCCTCTCCTCTCCATCAGCTAATGGCAATTGCAATTCCTGATTCAGCCCCTATCACCTCCACTCAAGCAGTGAAGGAAAAGAGATTCAGGGAAATGATGAAGAAACACAGCAAGAAAGACACAAGTGTTCAGTATCAAGTCCAGACCCTGACATTTATTGCCAGAGCCTGGCAACAATCAGCACAGGAAACACTTTTAGAAAGTAATTTGTATTGTGTTCCTTATACTGTTTTTTTCTCTGTTAGGCAAGTGAAAGAAGAATAATGTCCATTTTATGCACAAGTGATTCATTTCATTATTTCCCTACTGATTTTATGCATATTATATACTGGCATATTCCTGAATAGGTTCTGATGCTTTTATTAGAAATAAATACATTCAACAAAAAGGGAGAGTGTGGGCATTGCAGCTCCTTGACTTGGCTTGTTCCTTAACCTATGGACTAAAGTGAATCATGAGTGGCCACGTCTTGGTGTCTGCAGCATTTTCATTTGCTGCTGCCAAACACAGTTTGTGATGAAAATACTGCTGGGGAATATTAACCAACCACCACACACACACAGACAACTTTTTTTTTTAAGGTGACTGCAACAGATCATATTGCTGCATGACTTTGGAAGATGAGCCCAAGTTTTGAATGGTCTGAACTCCAGTTTTTGTCTCACCTGTTCAGAGCCATCTGGTTCCTTGATGCACTGATGGCTGTGGGGTACTGTTGGAAGAACCTGGCACAGTCAGTGCTCTTACAGGCATTCCTCAGACCCTTTCCATCCTCTTGCCTCATTGCAGCTTCTGCTTCAAAGTAAAGATGACGGGGATGGATATGAGGAACTACGAAGTTACACTGTCCTCTATCTCTCCCCCCTCCCACCCCAAGCTTTCCATCAGACTCTGATGATCCTTTTCTAAATATTCCAAACTGTCAGTCTTTAAAAGCTCACTTCTCCAGTGTGAAACTGAGTAATTATATCCATATTAACGGAACTAAATATTTCAACACATTGTTGAATAATGCATTATTCATGAATTCTTTCGATAAATACTAATTGGCCTCAAAGGAATTTATTTTGTTTATTACCAAAACCACACCTTCTGAGGCACCTCACTGTACTTGTACTATGCTTTTGTGCAGCTTCTTTAACCTGTTGTCTGAGCATATGGCATTCAGTAGGTGTTTTAATTTTTTATTTTCTTTCAAAATGTAGAAAACAGCAGTGCTGTCTATAGGCACTGGCTGTATCCAATATGTTCTTTCTGTGCACATTCTCACAAGTCCTTCTGCCTGCTTCTGAAAATACATATCTGAATCTGAATGCACAAATGACCTGCTGTCTCCTGGAGGTTATTTTTAAAGAGATATACTAGGCAGGGAGAGAAATGGAACCATTTCTATCACTAGGTGTAAATGTCCAGACAGGCTGGTGAATCATGACAAGTGTCAGTAAACTGACTTGATTCTGTGTCGTGAGACAGGGCTTTTTAACAGAGCAGCTGGTTTCAAACAACTCATCTTTAAAAAAGAAGGGCTATTTTTCTTCTGAACCTAGAATTCCTCCCTGGAAACAACACATTGTCCATTTCCCACTACAGAGTGACTGCATGGAGAGACTTATTTTTCTCCATTAGCTGTAGAGGAAATTCAGGAAAAATAATTTTCTTTAGGATCAAAGCAGCTTTTTATTTTTTTTTCTTCTTCCTAATACACTTTTATAAAATACAAAAGAGCTGAATATTACGAGTTGAATTAGTACAGAGAAATAAGGCTGAATGAGACACTCAGGCACAACACAGTCCTGCAAAGGGCACAGGCAAAAAGCACACAGATACTTATTTCCTATGGATTAAAGAAGGGATTGAACTTGCAAGTAAAATAAATACTGAGATTTTACTACCCTAGAATTCCTGCTCAAAATCGCCTTTCATATCAAAGGGATGTATTTCTGCTCAGAAAAGGCTTTTTACTAAGGAAGGGTCAATGAAATCTCTCTAGTGTAAAGACTGACAGAACAATGATAGTCAGAAAACCTTCCTTCCACACCCCTATCCTTTGAGTTCCTCACTATGATTCTTAGCCCTGCACACAGTGTGGACGCTTTTATTGCCTGTGATTTCCTGAAGGCAGCACACCAGCAGCACCAGGAAATATTCTTCCTTCCATGGAACGATTCATTGAATCCCATGTAGCCACGTACCCGAAGGCAACACAGCTCAGCAGCAGCAGGTGTTGTGGTACCTCTGAAAGCCAGTGCAGACTGAAAACATTTGTTCACTCCAGCTATTTCAGGGAACAGCTTTTTTGTTGTATAAAGCAAATGGATTGAAGTATTTCCAAGTTTTGTTTGGACCAGAGTGCCTTCCTCCATCCTCTGCACAGAAAATAAGGATTAAGGGAGGAATAATGTGCAGTATCCTGCAGAAAGAGGAGAGAATCGTTCCTCTGTGGTTTCCCTTGTCTCCATGACATCAATTTAGCCCATGCTCAGACATTGCCTTCTTTAGGGTCATCTATCAGACAAAACCAAACCCTCTCTCAGCACTGCTGGGTCCAATTCAGTGTTCTAAAACAGACCAGCTACTCCTGAGGGCACATTCTGCTTCACTCTGGAAGGTATTTTCCTTCCTAGTCTCCACATTTCCACTGGGTAGTTTTATACCCTGGAATTATAGAACGGTTTGGGTTGGGAGGAATCCCAAAGGTCATCTAATTCCAACCTCTCCCGCCATGGGTAGGGACACCTTCTACTATTCCAGGTTGCTTCAAGCCCTGTCCAGCCGAGTGTTGGACACTTCCAGGGATGGGGCAGCCACAGCTTCTCTAGGCAACCTGTGCCAGGGCCTCACCACCCTCACAGGGAAGAACTTCTCCCTAATGTCCCATCTGAACCTGATCTCTTTCAGCGTAAAGCCATTTCCCCTTGTTCTGTCACTCCATGCCCTTGTCAAAAGTCCCTCTCCAACTCTCATGTAGCCCCTATAGGTACTGACAAGCCCCAATAAATTCACCCTGAAGCTTCTCTTCTCCAGGCTGAACAGTCCCAACTCTCTCAGCCTTTCCTCACTGCAGAGTGGTTCCATTTCTCTGATAATCTTCATGGCCCTCTTTTGCAGCTCCAGGTCTTTCCTGTGCTGGGACCCCAGAGCCGGAGGCATCACTGCAGGTGGGGTCTCACCTGAGCTGGGAGGACATCATTATTACTTTGTTGTAAGTCATTGAACTTTCTTATTGAATATGATCCTTCATTATATGATTTATTAAGGAAAAAAAACCCAAAAAGAAAGGCAGGTGTTGCACAGAAAAATTATGGTTAAATTAATGAAAGAGCTGAAGTTGATAACTACAGAGACATTAGTACAATCTGAATCTGTCAGACGCGTCCTGCACTCTTAAAAATTCCAAAAGGACAGGTTTCACCACAGATTCTGGGCATTAAAAAAATGTTCCTTTCTTTCATTTCTGTTAAAAAAAAATCTTTCTTCAAATAAATACTTTAAGAACACTTTGAAAAAGCAATTGCATGTCTGGTTTTCAGGGTCCACTGGACTTTTGGAAATGAGCCACAATAAAATCCTGGTGGGATTTGAATTTCAAGTCAATCTTTGCTATACCTTTTCCACAATACTTCAAATCTAAGTTGAAAAAGAATTCCTGTTAGGCAGTAGTTCAGGTTCTGGCGGCACAGGTGTGGCACAGGTGTGGCGCAAAGTCTGCAGATGTTTTTGCTGTTGCAGTCCTGCTGAGGGAAGCAACATTTCTGAGCTAAGGCACAGCTTCAAGCTGATTATCAAACCTGAGTGTCAATATATTGAATAATACAACATGCCCCCTAACAGAAATTTCTTCATTCCTCCCATCTGTATGCACATTATCTAAACATTGATATGAGTAAAAAAAAATGTATCTCCCCAGGCCTGGTGATAAACAAAATACCATCTTGGATCTGGAAACTATTTTACAGTGCACTCATGCTCAAGTATTCTTAAAATGTCTTCTGGGGATTAAAAGAATAAAAGAAACAGACCAAGAGACGTCACAAAGGAGCATGGGAACAGTACTCCCTTTTATCCTGAGAGTATAAAAAATGATGTCATTTTCATGGCAAAAGAGCAACCATATGTATACACGTTATAAATGTGTATCAAATAGATGGATATCTAGATATTTGACTATATATATGTGTGTGTGTATATAAATACATATATTTCTATATGCTTGTAAACATATTTAGTTATGTATGAACACAAATTTCTGTATTTAGACATATTTAGGGACATAAATGCACATTTAAATTATTATTCATATCTAGATTTTTATATACTTGAACAAGTTAGACACCTATATATAATTATCTATTATTATTTCTTACTAATACACCTACATCTGTATATGATAAGCATACATTTCATGAGTAACTACAACGAAATTTCTCTGAGTAACTTCTGCTGTACTTTGGCATAACTTTGTCCAAATTTTTGTACAACCCTGGTGTCCAGTTTATGCTCCCAGTTTTCAGCTGAGTGTGAGAGTGGTTCTCTGTGGTAGATGGGAGTATCCACTACCTTACATCCAAAAGGAGCAGCGTATCCACACGTATGGACTGAAATAAACCTGTGCAGAAGCAGCGCAAAAGAAAATGCCATTGGTACAACATTTAAAGGGTTTGTTTTTATGATGTGCAGGCAGTTCGAAGCCATTTGAAATCTAACTGCTGTATCCGTGATTGGCTTCTCGAGCAGAAAAAGCTGCTGAGCCTGGCAAAGCTGGGCAGGGGATGATGTGAAGGGAACATCTGATAATTTTCATTCACCAGAAGGCAATTACCAGCTTGTTTTGTGTATGAACTGAGCACGCAGAACGCCAGCACCAGTGAACTGTGCATCAACCCAGGAATGGCACCACCCAGGAATGGCACTTCCACCGAGGAGAAACACAGGTGAGGAGCAGCGATGTTTCTCAGTAGCACTGGCAGAAGATTTAGCATTTATTCTCAGCACAGACCACCTGGCCCTGAGTGCTCTCCACAGCTTATATTTCATTCTACCATCCATCACTGGATGTCTCATTTTAGTGCTTATTATGTTGCACTGAATTTACCAGTGCTGAATTACTCTGGTGATGGAGTTTTCCAGCGACCATACTAGGAACTCTGTCTTGGCTTTGTCTTGTCTTGGACAACATAAAGAATGTGGAGAAGTTCCCATCTTATCGATTCCTGGGGGTTTTGGGGCGGGGGAAGTGTTAATGTATTCAGAATTAAAAGTCAGACCTGACACAGCCCTCAGCAGTGGCTGCTGCTCAGCTCTAACCAAGCTAAAAACCAGCCATTTATCTTCTTGTTTTGTTTCATGTCTCTAAGCTTTGAATCTATAAAAGCACTTTACATCTCATCCATACATCTTGTTAAACAGCTTTCTGTGGCAAACTCTGACAGGAGCTTTGGAAACTGCTAATAAAAGTGCCAGCTTGCGTTCCTTCAACCTCCTTGTTCTGATTGCAGTAATGAGCTACAAGGGAATTCCTGCTGGAAAACACACAAGTCCATGTGGTTTAAGTGACAAATTTTTAACGAGATTAGGAGTCAGTAAATTATTTCAGAGAAAGTTTTATTCAGAGAAAAGTTTTAGTTTCAGCCAGTCCTGAAGATCTCCCAAATTCCATTGGAATGTTCTTGATAGTTACAGCTGCGGGGAAAAAAAAAAAGAAAAAAAAAATTTCCCTCTGAACTATCAAGTGGAATTACAAAGATCCTTTAAGCTTTGGTCTGCACAGACCACAGCAATATGTCCTCAACTACAACTGCACAAGAAACACATGTCTAGTCACATAATTTCTCTAGTTCCTCCTTGCTGGGTGCCTCAATTGCAGCATCATTTCTCCTTCCTATTAAACAGGGGAAATAAAAGCATTATTCAGAACACAGGGGAAACACTCCTCTTTTACTTTCTGAATCAGGCAGAATTCTGAGAAATCATGTGGTGGCTATTTCATCATGTGCATAATAAAGTGTACTTTTTCGTGTAGTGCATCTTCAAAATTCAGGATTGTTTTCCAAATATGTGATTCTCAAAAGCTGTAAACAAATATATTTCATCATGATCCTTAAGAATATTGTGTTAAAGCATGTATTTGTTAATTTTTAACATTTGCCAGACATCATACACTTTGTTGTGGTTTAACCCCAGCCAGCAGCCTGCCCCCTCACAGCTGCTCACTCAGTCCCCCACCAGCAGGACTGGGGAGAGAATCAGAAGGGTAAAAGCTGGAAAACTCGTGGGTTGGGAAAAAGACAGTTTAATAGAGAAAGGAAAAGCCACACCCAGAAGCAAACAGAAACAAGGAATTAATTTCCTGCTTCCCATGGCTGGGGAAGTGTCCAGCACTTCCAGCAGACATGGGTCCCATCACACATCACAGTGACTTGGGAGACTCCGTCATTCCAAATGTTCCCCCTTCTTCCCCCCATTTTATGCACTGAGCATGATGTCACTGACCTGGAACATCCCTAGGGTGACCTGGGGTCGCCTGTCCTGGCTGGGTCTCCTCAGCACGAGGAGCAGAAAAGGCCTTGGCTCTGTGCAAGCCCTGCTCAGCAATAACAAAAACATCTCTGTATCATCAACCCTGAGTTCAGCACAAATCCAAAACACAGCCCCACACCAGCCCTGGGAAGGAAATTAACTTTATCCCAGCCAAAACCAGCACACACACCTAAATAAATTCAATTTGCTGTAGTAAATATGAACTAGGGAGTGAACTTGCCTGCAAACTGTAAATTGACAGGCTATTTCACTTTCAATTGCAAACACTGGGTGAGACTGAAAAAACCTTTGTCAAATAGCCAGGTTAGAAGAAAATGTGAAAGTACTATCCAGTCTCATAATCCTTACAAATGTTCAGTTTCCCATTTCCTCTTTTTGAGGGAAAGTATGTTTTTAACTGCCAGTTTAAAAAGTCAGCTTCACTCCAAACCTTGAAATAGAAAAAATAAAGAGGATAAATACTAAATAAGATGTTACTGTTGTGAAAGCACTTCACCTGAATTATCACTTGCAGGAAGATGCTTTTTTAAAAAACAGAAAAACAAGGGTATTTGATATAAGAACATAATAAAAAAAGAACTGATATCCTGTTTTCATAATAAAACATGCCAGTGAATCTTGACATTAGGGAAGCTGGCAGGGGGAAAGTGCAAATACAGTTAAATCTAGCAAACAGGAATATGTTGCACTGAAATGTAGGAAAGATCAAAGTTCAAGAAGAGCTGCTAGTTTAGGAGAGTGTAAATGTGGGGGATGGGGAGTCATTAGGAGTTGAGAGGCAAGAACCTGCAGTGAATCCTAAAGGAACACACACATCAAAGATGAACTAATGAAAGGGTGAAATTAAAATCTTTTAGCAAAGTGCAATGCCTGGACTTCAGGTGGGCTGGGTTTGACTTGTGGAGTGGGGACCTGAAAGGACACTGGAAGGCAAACGAGCTCAGGAAAGCCAGGAGACCCTTAAAGAAGAGCATTGTCCAGGCATAGGAACATCACACTCTGGTGCGAAGGCAGAGAAGTCAGTCTGTCAGGGCTTGACTAAAAAGTACATCGTGGCAGAACTCCAGCATAAAAACGCAGCATACAGGGCTGGGAGCAAGGACAGAGTGCAAAGGAGGAATTTAGTAAAGTTGCCTGGGCATGTAGGGCTGTAGTCATTCAAGCCAGAACTCAGCTCAAGGACAGGAGAAGGGCCACTAATCACACACACCTTCAGAAAAGGACACAGGGATGATCTATAAATCAGTCAGCCTTGTGTTGACTCTTGGTAAAATCACAAATAGAGTCCTCTTAGAACACATTTCTGGGCATATGAAAGAGTAGAAGGGGAGTGGGTACAGTCAGCATGGATTTATCACAGGTAGGGCACACCTGACCCAGCTTTCCTTTCGTGACAAAACAACTGGATTAGTGGAGCAGGGGAGCCATGGACTTAACTAGATTTGGCCAAGGCTGGTAAACACTCTATGCCAAAATCTGCTTGTATCCGAGTTTGGACAGTACAGCCTGGCAAAAAGTGGACTATTGTGGTTTTATTCTGGGACAAGTCATTTAACACCTCTCAGTGACCCGCAGGACACACTGGAGGGCACGTTCATCAGCTTTGAAGGTGACAGAAAATTTGAAGGACACTTGAGGACTCTCATCCAGGGCAGGACAGGGCAGGGGAAACAGGGCCAACAGGGTCTCCATAACATTCAGGGAAGAGCAATGGGCAGCTTTGACCTGGGAATGTAGACCCAGCCAACACAGCAACAGCCAACCATGCAAATGTCTTTTGAATGGCATCATCTGGAGGCAAATAGAATATGAGGGAAATGCAAAGCCTACAAGAGAATGAACATCACTGGCAGTGCTGAAACAGTGTTAGCGGAGGAGCATTGGTGTTCCTCATATTTCATTTGCTCTGCATGTATCAGCTAAGAATAAAAGTAACTGCAAATATTTACACCTATCTCCTATCTCCTAGCAGAGGGGGTCAGTTCTGATGAGGTGAACAAGAAAACAGACAGCTGAAATCCACAGAAAAAGGAGTGGACCTTTGAAGAATGGACGTGCAATTATTTGCAAAGTTAATAAGAATGATCTTAAGCAAATGCAAAATGCATTACACATAAAGGAAATTAGGTTCTAGGACAGGCTGGGATGTTTTGGAAGAAATTTCTACTTCACCAACTGAAACACATCTACACCAAAACAGTAATTGAGGCAATGTAGATAATACTGAATTACAAATGACATTCTTTTTCAAATGAAATCCTAGTAATTCACTATTTTAAGCAAAATATTTTGAAATTTTTCAATATGACAGTATGCAATTCTTTTATTTTCATTACAGTATCTCTACAGTGAATTGAAAGTTTCACCATTCTTATGAAACTGAACAGATTATTTTGCTGAAATAATGACAAGTAATTGAAAACCGAATTTTTTTTTCCTTACTAATTGTTTCAGCACAAGCAAGAGTTGGAGAGACTGAAAATCGTACTCTAATGTGAAGCCCATCTTGAAACATTTTACGCTTTCCTAAGGGGTCAGGGCTTGTTTCCCAAGAACTGATTTGAACCTTCCATATCAAAGAACAGGGCTGAGCAGCAGTATCATGGAGTAATATATACAACAGTAGTAGCAGGAGTATGTAATAACTTCATAATTACTCAGGCTTTCTTTCTGCTAATTACTCCATTAGAATGGCATGAAAAATATCTGCTACTGATGAAAACTTGTTCCAGCTGGAACAATAAAATACTGCCTAGAGAGCAAGCTGGAAGACTGTAGTCAGGATCAGGCACACTCTGAATTGTCCTAGCCATAATGCACCATCTCAGAACCCATTATATTAATTTAAAACCACAACTTTCATGATATTGGTGCTTTGTTTATTTTATTCCATAAAATGCACTATAGTTCCAATGCAACTTTTCAAGACAAGCTCTGGCAATTTAGGCATGTTATCTCATTTCAAAAATTACCATGCCTGCTTCTGTCCCACAAAATATCTTATTTTAATTGGATTTTGTGCCTCTAGCTATCTAGCTAGCCTAAACACATGGATCTGAGCTTTAGAGTGCTGCATACAAATTAAGTTTGAGCTCCAAGTCAAAGCTCTTTTGACAGTTTCTGAAAAATATTTCAACTTTATAGGACCTTGCAATTCATAAATGAAAATAATTATTTCAAAGAGACTTATTTTGAGTAAGTGTTATTTGAATTTTTCAAGTACATCTAATAACTGAGAAGTGTTAAAAGATACATCATGTTTCACAGTTGAATACCTTATTTTTTTGAGACTTTGAGTCACTTTTCAAAACACTTTCAAAGCTCTGGCTGGTTTACATAGTGATATATATATTTTTTTTTTTTTTTTTTTTTTTTGAAAGGTATCACAAGTGCACAACACCTTGAGTAAAACTTCTGTGAGATCACAATGAATGTCATGGGAGCACAAAAAGTAAAAATGAAAGAGGAATCAAAAACATAAGAATGAGCTTGTTCGAGCTAAAGGATGCAGTTTCTCACAAATCCTTCGTCGCATGTTCTCAAACACTGCTGATTAACAATATGTAAATGGTTTAAACACAAAGTCAATTACAATAGTGTTTTGCATTAGAAATGCAGAAATGCATCTAATTAGGGATGCACTACATCCATAGTGCAAAATGCACTGAAGTATTTTTTATAAGAGTTCTCAGAGGTATTTTGAAAGAAACTTCTCCTCCTGTCCATAATATTTCAGGTCATAGTCTCAAACCTATTTGGATTAGGCACGTGTTTACCATAGTCATTGTAAATAACACAGACAAGACTTTTGAAATGTTTTGCTATTTATCCACAAAGGCAGACACCTCTGTGTTGGACTCACAAAATCATGCTGTTCAAAATGACAACACATTAAAACACTTTCTGTGTTTCATTTATTATTTCCTGCCCCTCTCCTCGACCCCCTTTCTTATGTTCCACCTTACCCTTCACTCTCTGCACACACCAGCTGATGGCAGCTATGGAGCCAAAACTGACTCTGAAGCTGGTAGGAGCTTCTGGTGGAAACGTTTCAAAGGAAATGTGCTTTAGTTTGAGAAATTTATTGAAGTTTTTTAACCTGTCCTGAATACAGAGGAGGGTACTTTCTTTTGCTGGTTTACTTTCATCTTTCCAGAATAATAGCTCTGCTGAATATTCTTCCTCTTTCCATTACCATGGTACACCTGAGAAACCAAAGGCAGGAAAGAAAACAGAACATAATGGCTTTGAGGCAAAGCAGCTTCACAACCTGCTTCTTCAATAATGCCCACGTTTTAGAAGTTAACTTTGTAGAGCTTTTGCTATAGATCACACATGAAACAATAATTGCTTGTGTGTAAAATGCACTGAAGTATTTTTTATAAGAGTTCTCAGAGGTATTTTGAAAGAGCCATAAGTGTTTGAAATTAAGCCATAATGAGAATCCATCTCTTCTGGGACAAGACTGCTTGTCTGGCAATATCACCATGGCATTCAGTGCAAGGGAATCATAAATGGGAGTGAAAACTGCATCTGTTCTTGCAGGGTGGTCCTTTTGATTTCCAGGAAACTGCTTTGTGCAGAATGCATGACTCCGTGCATGCAAAAATTACAGTACTTAGGCAGTCATCAGTGTGAGAGCATTGGGGCTTTTGTGTCCAAACCAGACACAGCACGTCACAAATCCTAAGGGGCACAGCTTGTGGATTTAATAGTTCTGAAGGTCTTTTTCTTTTCAATTCTTTGGATTTCCTCACAGTGGTAGCTCTAAGCTGTCCTTGCCACCAATTACATCACAGCCAAGAAAGGTGAGAAGAGGTAGGCAAGCACACTTTCATTCCTGGATCTCCCCTATATCCTCATATTCACTACCTATCTTTGTTTCAGTTACAAGGGAACCTGTAGCTGTGAGAAACACTCATCCAGTAAAGCAGACAGCTTCCCCTTTTAGCTATCAAGGTACAAAATTCTGGGTCACTCCTTTCCTGTGGTGGTGGAAACAAGGGTCCTTTGGATATCTTACTGCTAGACATGGCCCAGAATTATTTCAATATAATAACATATTATCATGTTTACTAACATTACACCTGCAAATCACTCCTGTCCCCCTGCAATCAGTCCCTGCAGGTACAGTGTGCAGCACGGATACACTTTGAACATCGTGCAAGCATTAATGGAGGACCATCTTTATTCCACTGTCTTTATTTCACCATTGGAGAACTACTCTGATTACCCAGTGGCTTCAATCAAACAGTGCGAAAATTTAAATTATCCACAGTGAGAAGCCAGGCTAGGAAAATGCTGTTGCTAAATATGCCACGGGAAACAAGCACACAAGCATCTCAGAGGTTCACTTGCAAAAAGATGTTATATTGATATTAAGGTTATTTCAGTGCTAACGGTAATTCCAGACTCTTGCACTTGGTTCTAACTATTTCAGGGAGAGAAAGAGAATTGCCTTTCAAAGAACTGCCACGAGGATAATTAGAGGACAGGAACACACCGCTTTTATGAAGACAAAAGACAGAGTAGGGGCTGTTCAGCCTGGAGAAGACAATGCTCTGGGAAGACTTTAGAGCCCCTTCCAGGACCTAAAGGGGGTCCAAGTGAGGTGGAGATGAAGTTCTGACAAGGACCTGGAGTGCCAGGATAAGAGGCAATGGTTTTAAACTGAAAGAGGGCAGGGTTTAGACCAGATATTGGGAAGAAACTCCTACCTGTGAGGGTGGGGAGGCCCTGGCACAGGACACCCAGGGAAGCTGTGGTTGCCCCCTCCCTGGCAGTCTCTAAGGTCAGGCTAGAGAGGGCTTGGACCAGCCTGGGATAGTGGACGGTGCCCCTGCCCACAGCAGTGGGTTCTGCCCACAACAAGATGGGTCTTTAAGTTCCCTTCTAACCCAAACCATTCTATGATTCTATTATTCAAGATCTGCCAAAAAAAGAGCATGAGCATCACTAGATGGGGTTCCTTGGTTTTGGACAACTCTAGAGAAGCCACGCTCAATTAACTCACCATTAGTGAGTGACTTTAACTGGGCCTATTCACAATTTACAGCTGGGCTGCAGGTGCAGATGTTTTTAAAAACCTTTTATCACAGTATCTCCATCACTGTGGTAATTATTTATTGACATAGAAGGTCTCTGTGCAAAAGAGCTCCTGTCAATCTATTCCAGAAGACAAAGCCCCAGGAGACCACCCAGCCTCAGAGCACAAATGCTTCCACGCTCAGAGCAGGCCGTGTTCTCCTCACAGCCCCACCAGGGATCAGTTCAGGGGTGCACTCACAACACCTCAGCTTGTGACACCTTCAAGCCAGACCCAGAAAGCACCTCCAAATTCCAGCTCCTTCTTTGAAATTTTCTTACAGTTGGTAATCCAGAGCCTCCAAAGCAGGCTGATTAACCATGCATAAAAGGGTGTCCTCTCTCTTGTTTTCCATAGTGACCTCTTCTACTGCTTCCAACTTTTTACAGACACACAAAATGCTGTATTGATGAAAAAAATCACTGGGTATCAACAGGAAATGGAAGAAAATGAAGCATAATCAGCCTCATAGTTATTCCAGAAGAAGATTATTCTCAAAAGCTCCCAACATGTGGCATCCTGACATTACTCTCAATAAACAGCGCAGTGGGTAGATGCACTGCTGTGTTTTGGCAGAGGCAATTAGACCAACTTCAATATTTGTATCTATCTTGTCAAATTGGCTGTATAAGTAGTAATAGTTAATAGGGGCTCTTCATTAGCCCAGGCGGTCAAGCAGTGATCCATCAGAAGCCAAAGTGGCAGTAAGTTCCATCAGCACCCTGTGCCTCAAGGTTAGAGGATGCACACAGTGCCTGTGGTATAAACAAGCAGAAGGATGTTAAAGTAAGAATGGAGAGTGTTTCTCCTTTGCATTCAGAACAGGCTGTTAAAAAAAGGGAATGAAAACATTTTCACTATTCTGCAAGAGTTCTTGACATTTTCACTGGCTTGAATCAAGTCTAAATTTCAAACCTTAAAAAAGGCTTGAAAAGCAAAAATCACATTCAAATCAAATAAAAGGGAGTCAATCAAATTCTTTGTTTCAATAATTCTGAACACTTGCTATCTTTCATCCATAGTACATACTATAGATCATGTTTAGTGTCCACATAAGCAAATTCTCAAAGCTGTTCTTTAAATTGAAATGTTTGCTTTTACACTTTTTTTTCTGGTAATGGTAATCTCATTGAAAGGGACCTTTATGCTCAACCAGTTTGTGTTTTAATGACTCAAGTATTTCCCTCTGAAAAAGTAATTTGAAAACTATTCAGCCAGCTGTGCTTCTATTGATGTGACTGAAGGGTACCTTTTTGCAAGGCTGATCTTCTGAAACAGTCATCCCATAATCAAAGGATATTGAAGGAGATGTCATATATCAAGTAAAGTGGGAGGAAATTGAAGTACCTTCTTCATGACACAGGCCTTACCATTACTTTACCATATCTTGACTCCACCAGAAATAGAGTTTCAAATCATAGTGCTATCAGCTACCTTAAAAAAATGTTGATTTACCGAGGTACATGTTTGCTCTGGTCTTTGCATGTCTGTGCATTGATAGCAGTTGCTAGGGCACAGCTTCATTTACTAAATTGTGGATATAGCACTTCCAGTGAGTGCCACAAAGGTTTGAAATCGAATGCCATTCACAACAAAATTGCCCAATTATATCTTTGAAGAGCTGATTGTGTTTGAAAAATGTGCATTGTGCTTGAAAATAGCAATAGGATGAACACAATGAGGATTATCATATTATTGATGAGACTATTTTGCTGTAAAGGGCAGAGTCAGGCAACTCAGAGCCATTCCATTTTAAGAGAAACATGCTGGGATGATCCCACATCACCCATACTCTGAAGTTACATTTCCCTCTTTGCTCTCTCTGACTCATTTCTTAAGGATTTTTATCTGCCTCCTTTCAATTTCATTTTCATTTTCTTCAGAACTTAAAAACGAAGACGATGCAGTAAAAATAAGTCCACTTCTGTCCTCAAATAATTCTTCCTTCTTCTGAAAAATAATTATCTCCACAACCCAAGAATGCCTTCACAGCAGAGTGAAAAAAAATAAATCAATGGGAGACATTTTAATGTAGCAAGGAAGGACACAGGCTCTTTAGGACAGCAGGGAAGATGAGGAGGGGTCACCCTCTATGTCAATGACCAGCTGGAGTGAAGGGAGCTCTCCTGGGGATGGATGAGGAGCTGTCTGAGAGCTGATGGATCAGGATTTAAGGGAGGTGACCAGGGTTAAAGGTGACTTTATTGGGTTCTGCTCCAGGCCAACCCACCAGGAAGACTGAGTGGATGATTCCCTCTATAAGCAGATAAGAGCAGCCTCTCATTGCCAAGCCCTGGTTGTCACAGGGGGCTTTGACTACCCTGAAATCTGTTGGAAGGGCAACACAGCAGGAATATTTATTTTAATAAATATTTTATTATCTATTATTTATTTATTAACATTATTTATTATTTATTATCCTTTATTATTTTAATCACCCCACATGTTAAATGAGATTTTTTTTCCTGTAGTGGTAAACAGAAGAATAAAATGTAACAACAGTCAATAAGGCAAGATCCTAAGGTCATTGATCCATTTCCTAACTCGGCAGGGTGGGACGAGACCTTGTGAGACACCTTAAGCAGGAATAAGCAGTCCAGGAGGTTCCTGGAAAGCGCTGATAATGCCTTCCTTCCTCCAAGGAATAAAGGAGCCAACAAGGAGAGCTGCTGTGCTGGATCTTGTTCTCACCAACAAGGAGGGGCTGGTGGAGAATGTGAAGCTCAAAGGCAGCCTCGGCTGAAGGGACCACGAAATGCTGCAGTTTGGGATCCTTAGGGCAGAAAGGAGAGTGCATGGCAAGCTCAAAACCCTGGGCTTAGGAGCNGATGGATCAGGATTTAAGGGAGGTGACCAGGGTTAAAGGTGACTTTATTGGGTTCTGCTCCAGGCCAACCCACCAGGAAGACTGAGTGGATGATTCCCTCTATAAGCAGATAAGAGCAGCCTCTCATTGCCAAGCCCTGGTTGTCACAGGGGGCTTTGACTACCCTGAAATCTGTTGGAAGGGCAACACAGCAGGAATATTTATTTTAATAAATATTTTATTATCTATTATTTATTTATTAACATTATTTATTATTTATTATCCTTTATTATTTTAATCACCCCACATGTTAAATGAGATTTTTTTTCCTGTAGTGGTAAACAGAAGAATAAAATGTAACAACAGTCAATAAGGCAAGATCCTAAGGTCATTGATCCATTTCCTAACTCGGCAGGGTGGGACGAGACCTTGTGAGACACCTTAAGCAGGAATAAGCAGTCCAGGAGGTTCCTGGAATGCGCTGATAATGCCTTCCTTCCTCCAAGGAATAAAGGAGCCAACAAGGAGAGCTGCTGTGCTGGATCTTGTTCTCACCAACAAGGAGGGGCTGGTGGAGAATGTGAAGCTCAAAGGCAGCCTCGGCTGAAGGGACCACGAAATGCTGCAGTTTGGGATCCTTAGGGCAGAAAGGAGAGTGCATGGCAAGCTCAAAACCCTGGGCTTAGGAGCGCAGACTTTGGCCTCTTCAGGGACCTGCTTGGTAGAGTCCCATGGGATAAAGCCCCGGTGGGAAGACCATCCCAGTAAAACTGATTGATATTCCAGGATCACCTCCTCTGAGCTCGGGAGCAATGCATCCCAACGAAGACGAAGGCAGGCAAAAACACCAGGAGGCCTGAGTGGTTGAACAAGGAGCTTCTGGACAAACTCAAGACACAAAAAGGAAGCCTACAGGGGGTGGAAGCAGAGACAGGTAGTCTGGGAGGAACACAGAGAGATTGTCTGAGCAGACAGGAATCAGGTTAGGAAACCTAAAACCCTGATAAAATTAAACTTGGCCAGGGATGTTGAGGGCAACAAGAAAACCTTCTATAGATGTGTTGATGATAAAAGGATGGCTGGGAAAAATGTGAGCCTTCTCTGGAAGGAAAGAGGAGACCTGGTTACCCAGGACGTGGAGAAGGCTGAGGTACTCCATGCCTTTTTTGTCTCAGTCTTCACCAGCAAGGTCTCCAGCCACACCACCCAAGCCACAGGAGGCACAGGCAGGGCCTGGGGGAATGAACCATCCACCACAGGAAAAGATCAGGTTCCAGAACCTCTGTGGAACCTGAAGGTGCACAAATCAATGGGACCTGATGAGATCCTGAGGGAACTGGCAGATGAAGTGGCTAAGCCACTCTCCACCATGTTTGAAAAGTTGTGGCAGCCCAGTGAAGTTCTCACTGACTGGAAAAGGGAAAACATAACCCCCACTTGTAAAAACAGGGATAAGGAAGGCACAGGGAACTACAGACCAGTCAGTCTCCTCTGTGTGCTGAGCAAGATCTTGGAGCAAATCCTGGGAACTATGCTAAGGCACAGGGACAGCCAACACAGCTTCACTGAGAGCAAGCCATGCCTGAAAAATCTGGGGGCCTTCTATGTTGGGTTACAGCAGTGGTAGATGAGGGCAGAGCTTCTGACATCATCTACCCAGACTTTCATTTGACTCTGAGGGTGGTGGCCCTGGCACAGGGTGTCCAGAGAAGCTGTGGCTGCCCCATCCCTGGAAGTGTTCAAGCCCAGGCTGGATGGGGCTTGGAGCAATCCTGGGAGAGTGGAAGCTGTCCTGCACCAGAGTAGGAGGTTTGTAACTAGGTGACCTTTTAAATTCTCTTCCAACCCAAACCATTCTATTATTTTATGAAATCTTTAAAACTCTGTCCTGCTGCTGAAGTCTAGAAGGTGACAGAAAAAAAGAAATGAATATGGTAGTTACTTTTTTCCCTAGGGTTTGTTATAAATGAAAGTTCTGTTCTAGGACACAGCTTGCTCAAAGCAAGGATTCTTAATGGGTTTGTGTGTCTTCAATTGATCTATCATTGTTATGCATTTTCCTTAATCCAAGTGTAAAACATTAAATTATTAGAATATTAGTCACCCAGCTGAAAGAGTTGCATGACTAATCATGTTTTGTCAGTTTTCTGTTTATTGTTTAAATATTTCCTCAAATAAATTGACATAAAACAATAAAAGCCCATAAGCATAAGAAAGTTAGTTGTTTTTTTTTTTCTTATGGCTTCTGAAATTTTGTATCTGCTTTAACTCTGATCAATATCTCTCTGGTGTTTCTGGTTCCCTCCCTGGAGAAAAAACAGCAGTTACACAGTTCTGCATATAGCAAAGATATTAAATGGGCAATTAGAACAGGCATATCAAAGGTTAATTGTACAGGAGGACTAGGTAAATGTGTTCCAGTTCTGCAAATCTTTGAATTAACCTATGTTTAAGCAAAAAGAAATGAGGAGGAGATGATCACAGGATCCCTGGAAGACTGCTAATTAATGATCCCTTCCTATACTTAAATCACTATTAATTTAATTCTCAGAAGTATCCCTAGTTTAAACATATATTTGACTAAGCAGTAAGA
>VZRR01013062.1:30643-157365 GCA_013398015.1 Oreocharis arfaki
CCCTTTGTTAAATCCCATTTGTTTCTGTACGCTTTACTCGTCCTCTGTCCTTCCCTGCCATTGGTCCTTTGTGCTTTCTCCGCCCCCATCCTTCCCACTATAAAATCCCTGTCACCCCTTGAAGCCTGGCCTCTGTGCTTGCTTCCCTTCGGGGTGTGTTCCTGTTCCTCGTGACTAAACCACCCGGAGTTACACACAGCAGCCTTCCTTCTGCTTCTTTGCCTTGGTCAGCGTGCTGTTTGACATCTGTTGCTTGGATTAGCCGCCGCTCTTTGCGCTACAGGGCCGGCAGTGTGGAACTTAGGTTGCACCCTGAGGCTGTCAGCCTCTGAGGCTTTTGACCAGCCACTGACACGCCCCATCCGAGCCACCCCAAGCGAGTGTCAGAGAGAAGGAGAGGGGAGGGAAGAAGAGAGAGGAGAGGAAAGGGGAAATTTTAGACAATTTAGACAATTTTAGCTCCGTTTTAAAGTAGAGCTTCATTGCCTCATGGTTTTAAAGGTGCAAAGAATCAGAAGGCTGAGAATACAGTAAAATACAATTCTTTTAAAAAGTATTTTAGTATATCAGAAGCTATTTATTTGTATCCTTATTTCCTCACCTTCAGGAGTTCCAGACAGTGCATCTATCTGAAAGAGATAGGCACATGATGCCTCTGCCTGAGTCCTTCCAGCCTCCAGCAGACTTCTTCCCCCCTCCACTCACCTGCCTTAAAAGCTGTAGTGCCTTCTCAGCGAGGTGAAAACAGCCAAGGCCGAAGTGGCTGCATCCTTTTTCATGCCTCCCAACCTGTGTGCCAATGATTTCTGGAAAACTTCTATTTTTATCCACATGATCTTTTCAGGAACTTTTGAGAGCCTTTTTTGTTGTTTAATTCTGTGTAGATAAACGAACTCTAGATATTCCCAGGCAGTGTAATTGTTGCCTGGGCAGGATGGAGGAGCAGAAGGGCTGGATCATGGAAAGATTCTGACAGCCCTGTAAAACTTACTTCAGGTTTTCAGGCCTTGAGCTTCAAGTATTTAGAATTTAAAGAGGATTCACACTCCATGAAGATACTGCAGAGGTAACAGCTCCTCCAGTACCCCCCTTGGAGTGTGCACACAGAAGAACAGAGAACATCTTGGCTCTGGCAGTGCTAGTAAAAATCTGCCAGTTATACAGGCAGCTCTGAGGGAAAATTATCGCAATTATGGACCCTCTTGCTGGCTTTGTAGCATGCTTGGTATTGGTCCGTGCCTGTAACACTGCAGGACTGCTTCCCATATTTTTACCTTTTTTAATGGAGAAAATTATATCATGTGTTATTCATTCTTGCAGGCCCCAGGGTTTTGGTTTTGTTGTTGTTGTTGCTTTTTAGTGAGAACTGTATGTTTCTTTAGTCTGACCTCTTGATATAAAAGATTCTCCGCCAATGTCTCTGAAAAAGAAAGGAGTATGGAAATTTTGTATTTTTTACATTATAATAGAATTTAAATTAATTTTAAATTTAGCAGAACTCTGGCTGTTCAGGGAAATTTGTCTAAAATGACCTGTAAGTTTACAGGAACAACTACCTAGCTGGTGTTCTGAACACAGCGCAAACCGACCAGCAGAGTGATGGTGCAAATCCAAATTAATTACTTTTTTTATCCAGACCAACTCTTCTGCGACTGGATGTAGATTTTGGGGGTTTTTCACACACTTATTTTGAAGGTGGAGTCCACCACACTTAAAAAATCTGCAACGAAAAGAATTCCTGATTCTAGTTTAAGGTTATAAAGAGAAGAGTATTACTGCAACCATTTTGCTGTTTGTTTGTTCAAAAGATTGCAGAGGTCTTAGAAGTGATGTATCAGAAACTTTTCCTATTTGGCTATGACAGTCCTTTATTATTTTAATCACCCCACATGTTAAATGAGACTTTTTTTTCCTACAGTAGTAAATAGAAGAATAAAATGTAACAACAGTCAGCAAGCCAGGATCCTAAGGTCATTGATCCATTTCCTACCTCGGCTGGGTGGAATGAGACCCTGTGAGACACCTGAAGCTCCTCTTCTACCCAGTACTGCTAAATTTCAGTTTGACACAATTTTAGTTGGTGATGGTGAACCAGCTGATGGAAATACAGAACACAGATTTCTCTGCAAAATGCAGCTGCTGATGGAGGGATGAAGAAGCAGCAGCAGTTTTGTGCAGAGAGAGAATACAAGTCTTCCAATGCACAGGAAATAGTTTCTCATGAGAAAGTAATAAACTTCCATGGAGAGTATTGGAAAAGAAATCAGGAACTATAACTGGAGTAAGGAAGGTCTAGGAGAGAAATTAGGGAGAAATATAAGATGTAATTAATCAGAGAGTCTGTGGGATTGCTGTTTCTGGAGGGAAATGAGGAGCCTCACTGGATGATGTCTTAAAATATCCTCCAGCCTTCTCTGTCACAATTGCAGTTTGTAAAGCTGTCATTATTTCTCCAGGATCAGGAACATAACTGGTTGCACAGCCTTCTATAGGGCTCAACAAGCAGCTGTCTGATTTTTTTTTTTTCTGCAGAAAGTTGAAAGGTTTTCTTATCAACAAAAAGCAAGGTAAAACTTCCATCCCACCTCATCACTTCACTGCAGGCCAAAGAAGAGTCAGCAAACAAACGGACAAGCCTGCAGACCTTCCAGTCTACAGCACTGGGTCCAGGGTTGCTTCATTTGTTTCACATAGTTGAAGACCCAAAAGTCCAGAGAAGCAGAGCAATGACTGGGATTAGTAAAGGAGATCTCTGGAGATATCTACGCTGTTCCTCAGGAGAGTTCATTAATGCAGTGTGCTTCCCACCTTTGGGTCCTGTTCCTCCTCTCCTTCCATGCAGATGGAAATAAATTCTGGGATGGGGCACAGATAAAGTGAGTGACCAAGACAGACACATTTCAAATGCCTGTGTCGTATTTCTGGCCAAGGGGGCAGAGCATCACCTCCTGGGAGAGCCTGACAAAGTAACACTGCTGCTTCTTCATTCTGTAAACTCCAGAGCAGCTTGGAGATCTACATGAAACAGATCTCTCCTGTGAGAGATCTGCACTTTGTCAACATGGCATTCCTCTGCTGAGAAAAAGGAATCTGTAAATTTAGAGCTTTACCTCAAAACTAGCGTGACAGGAAAGAAAATACAGAGCCCAAAGAAAACTCAGGTCTGGTAACCCTAAATTTATACCCTGTTTCTAAATCTAAGTGTGTATACCCACCAACACACCAGCCTGTGCTTTGTGCCTGGGTTTCCTTTGCATGGAGACAGACGTCTGGAACAACCACGGAATAATATCCTGGATTAGAAGGGATCCACAGGGATCATCCAGACCAACTCCTGGCCCTGCACATGACACCCCAACAATCCTACCTTATGCCTGGGAGCATTGTACAAACACTCCTGGAGCTCTGGCAGCCTTGAGGCCATGCCCGTTCCCTGGGGAGCCTGTTCAGTGCCCCACCACCCTCTGGAGGGAAGAACCTTTTCCTGATATCCAGCGTAAACCTCTCCTGACACAGCTTCAGCCATTCCCATTCCTGTCACTGGTCACCACAGAGAAGAGATCAGTCCTGCCCCTCCACTGCCTCTCTTGAGGAAGTTGCAGACTGTGATGAGGTCTCCTCTCAGTCTCATGGAAGCTGATAAAAGCTCAAGTCTTCCCTGTTTCAGATCCTCTTACATCTACAGAATGCATCTTAGATGAAGGAAAAGCCTCAGTATCCTATCCTACAACCCTGACTGTGTTCAATCCATATCTAAATTACACAATGTGTTTGAAAGCAAATGAATTTAAATACCCTGAGACCTAAGCTGTGTATCTGCTTTTGGTAGATATAAGCTCAGTTTATTTTATAACCATTTTCTTCCTGCAACAAACTCTGGGTGAGAGCACCACTGACTGTATATGAATGAAACATTTGTCCAGGGTGAGTCACCACAGGGAAAGCTCTTCATCAGAAAACACAGCACTGCTCTCATTGTGCACCCATTATCATGCATCCCAAAAAAATTATACAGAAATCATGGAAGGAGTGTGTTATCAACTTGTTGATAGGAAGGAACAAAAAAGAGCCATTTATCTGCACAGTTAATTTTCTGGACCAACAGAAAGAGCATGAATTTCTGTTAAATGCTCCCGCTCGCAATTCTTGTGCATTCTACCACTGTTCATTTATTGACTGAAGGCCCTCTTAAGAGACAAAGATGGCAGAATTGCAATGAAGCTGTGACAGTCTTGAGCAGATCCATCCATCATTGTCACTGACCTCGACTTGGTTATTCACTGTGTTGAGCTCACAAATCACAAGTAACGTGTTCATTTGGGCCTGTCATCATATGCCCGAGACACTTGTCATGCTATACAAACAGTACTTTTAAGCACAAATCTCCTGTGCAATCTCATCAGATCTGTTCCTTCATGCCTATACGCCTTTCTTCTTTTTTTCTCTCCAAGTATTCTGAAATGAGCACAAACTAGAAATACAGTGAAAGTGGCAGTTCAAAAAAAGGTTACTGTTCTCAAAACATAAAGCAGATGATGACACTTCAGTAAACACTGTATTTTGTAGCTTAGAGTATCAGTTAGAAGTAATTCCTTCATAACATCTCATGTCAGGAAATCAGTTCAGCAAAAGCTATTTTCAGCTGATAACTCTGAAATAAGACATCAGAAATTACACTCTAAGTTCAAAAGCCCAATAACAGTAAAAAGATAGATTCATGTGGAGCTGCTCCAAACATTTTGGCTGTATGTGTGTTTTTTGTTGTTGAAAAATGCCACTGAGGAGCAAAAGTTTTATTTTTTGTTTGACCAAATGACTTTAAAGATAAATAAATAAATAAAAGAAACAGATTATACTTTTCTTTTTCTGCTGGACTAGAGCAGGCTAACTGGGCATGCATGCAACCTTGCTTTTTTTTCTAGCCATTAGCAATGAATCTTTAGAAAGACAATTTTTCGTTGCAAGCTTTTACCTCTTGAAACTGTCTTAGCTTTACAACCCTGTGTCTTCCTTCACAAAGCAGCAAATGGAAGATCTCAATGGATTAAATACTCTATTTTCTCTCCACATTAACATGTCATCAGTGAATTACACTGGCCATGTTCCACTCCTCACGCTCACTGTGCACAGACAGACAAGCAGGAAGCAGGTCAGTACTCATCTCCCATGATGATGTGCCCCAAGTAACACTGACGTTACCTGGACCTTGCAAGCCCAAAATTATATTATTCCTCACTTGTTTCCTGTTATCCTCGGCCTTCCCACTCTCCCCACTTACGCAGCATTAAAAATGTAACACTTAAGAAATACAGCTTTTTGGAACCGTGGGGTTTCCAGCAGCATATTTTGAGCAGTTGGCATTTAACGTCACCAGCACTGAAATAACCATCTCTCTTGCTGCACTTTTCTCTGGAAATGGCAGAGTCCTCAAGGACACATTACTCTCCACAGTTTTCAGATGGGAGAATGAGGCACCAGTGGAAGTGAGATTCAGCACCTCTGGGCAGTGATGAAGGAGAAGTGCAGCACCCCCAGCTCCTGGCCCAGCACTGTCTGCTGTGTCTTGATGCCTCGTGGGCACAGCAAAGGTGACTTTTCCTTCCTGAGGTGGAACCTCACTGCAATATATCTGGTGTACAAATGATGAAGAGTCCTTAACACCAGCCTTATTTGGAAGAACTAGAAATGATCCTTTCTCCAAACTAGCAGTTTTGGGGAAAATTAGATGAGATTGAGATCACTTTCCTGAAGACACTCCCTGCCTACCATAGGCAGAAGACCCATCAGGACTCTACCTTGTTTTTTCCCTTTGTTCTGTCTCAGTGTGCCAAGCAAGGGGACTCTTCTCTGGGATCTCAGGGTCTGGTGCAAAGAGATCTTGTTCCTTTTCATCAAATACAGCCATACAGCTCATAACCCATCTTTCCTCTGCTCTTTTCCACTTTGGCACTGCCCAAGGGCTCATGCAGACAGGAATGAAGCACTGTCAGATGCTACTCATTAACAAAAATATAAGCAGTGGCAATGGGCACTGATAGAACATCTCCAATGGAGAAAACGCAGGAAGTTTTAGCAGTACTCACCCTACACGTCCTCTGCCTGAGAAGAAACTTCCACATGCACAGCCCAAAGTCTACTGACTTAAAAAAGGACAGCCCGTGAACTAGAAAGCTCTTGGCCACCACCATGTTGCAACCATCGACTGAAACTGTCTCCACATGCAGATTAGGACTAGATTACGCGTATTTGTTTCTCCAAACCTGGAAAAATGTCAGTCATTGCAATGAAGAACTGCTCGTTGCTGGGAAAAGAAGGCAGTCTCCTTGTGAAGGTGTGCTGTTCCTAATGCACTCTGCCCTGGCACAGGAGCTTGTGCCTCCAGCTTCCACAGCAGCAGCTTACCCAGAGGCTGAATGCTGAGCAGCCTGGATGGTGCAGCTGCCCAATTTATCCCAGAAAAGCAATGCTTTGGATCACAGTGAAGCATCCAAACACGTCCATTAAAGTATCTGCTGTCAATTGGAGGTGTGATGAAAGACAATTTTCATTTGGCAGTGTTGTCATTAATTGGCTTAGGCTTTGTTACAAGTCTCAATTGTTTATAGCCATGGATGTGGCAAATTAGACAGGGCTGTAGAAATTACAGAAAGGAAAAAAAAAGAAAAGATTCAGCTCTGAGAAGTGCAAAGTAACTTGCCACAGTCTGGACTGCCATCACATCTCAGTGAACTCCCGGTGTTTCACTGAAAGTGACAGACTGAAGGTTTTGCAAAGCTGCCTTTTGGGTGTACAGCGACTGCTGCCTAACAAAAACCCAAGAAAAGTATTATCTCTGTGAAACAACTTATGAAAAAAAGAAATAAACCACCAAAGGCGACACAATTGAACATATGGTGTGAATCAATTACATGATCCACGCTCGGTTAAGAACAAGCAGGCGTGCTGACGAGCATCTGAGGGCAACTGTGGGAAGATACACACTTTCCTGGAGATGTTTACAATGCATCCGAGTAAGATTTGTCAGTGCAAAAGATGTCACATGGGAATGCTACTATTTTATGGAGCAAACACAGAAATCTCTGAAGAACTGCATATAACTTAATGCTTAAAAGGTCTGGATCTTTGAAAGAGACTTCTGGCACCATGAACTAAGCCAAAGCTGCAGGTCAGAGTACAGAAGTGCTCAATTTCAGGGATAAGGAAAAAGCAAAGAGAGGCCCTAACACACAGCTGGTAAAAACACACTCGCACACATGCAGAGTAAAATATTGTGAAATATTCTGTATGTAACTTAACCAAATTTTAAACTGCCAACTTTATTTTAAGACATTCATGCTTTCCCGAAGGACATCTTTTTTGTAGCTGTCACTGTAGCACAAGGTCTGGTCTTAAAGGTAACGGTGTCAGATCAAAGTAGCTGCCTTTGAGCAGAGCATGGATGTTCCTCTCCTTCTGTAACTTCTCCACAGTCTGTCTTCAAAGAAGAAATCACATTTTCCACCACTCCCAGGAATATGCAAAAAAACTGATTACCCAAATCAAATTATCTTTCTGCCCTTTCTGCAGGCTGAGGAATAGCTCCCAAGACAAGCTATTTTACTCCAGGGTTGTTGTGTTTCCTTGTCATCATTTCTCCTGTGGGAATTTGATTCCTGAACCCTTGGCTGCATTTGATAATGATATAACCATCTACGTAACACCACTGCAATTACCAGGATGCTGATTAATACCATGAGTCCACATCCTCATGCTAAGGGTTGGATTTGCCATTTAATGCAGCAAAATGCATCTAAGTTATTTTTTTCCAGTGCTATGCAAAGGTGCCTGATTAGCTTTCAATACTGTGAAATGAAAAATAGAGCAAGATATTTTGTTCTGCATTTTGTTTTAATGGTTTAACCTCAGCAGCATATCTGTTCTGCAAAAGCTTTGAAAAGCATACAAATTAATGACAGAATATGTTCCACAAAACCCATCACAATTTCAGCATCTAATTAGCACAATGTGGCAACATTCACACTGTTACCCTGTTCACCACAATCTTCTTTGCAAGACTTTATTTTCTGCTTCCAAATTAATGTAAAGGAAGACAGCTGATCTCACATTCCACACATCAAGCCATAAACATTTATCAAGGTGTCAACAGAGAGCAACACCTCTGGGTTGTCAATATTTAATCTGCAGTAAAATTAAATCATGGGTCATTTGACCCAGTTCATCAAGTCAGGAGTTCAGTGCAGATGCTGAGCTGGATGTCAGGAAGCTTCTGAGCAAAGCATATGGAATCTTCTGCCCTGTTTGACCAGGGAAACTTCAAACGGTATCTGCAAGCACCCTACAGATGCACAGCCCCAGCCCACAGCACACCTCTGTGTTTTTAGGAACGGGCTGCATCGGCACCATCACTCCTGAGGAATCACCACACCGCAGTTGTGTGAAGGTCAGTCAGCCTTGACCCCTTCACTTACGTGGCAGAGTCCAGCACAGCACCAAAGGGCTGTCGTCAGCTTCCAGTAATGGAATAATTTCCACAAGCTCTGTCCCTGGGAACTTCAGCTAACATGCTAGTAAAAACCACACCTGCTAACCAAGAAGCTCTGCCCCTTGCTTCCCTTTCTCATTTGAAGGCCACTGGAAGGCGAAAATGAAAGGATTTATGATCCTCTGTTAGACACTTGATGTGGGAGCCCCCCTCTTCATTAAATGACTGAAAACAGCACGTCACTGTGCAACCCTGTTTTTTCCTGCACCCTTTTCCTTTCCAAAGGAGGACCACAACCATTTCTGGCTTGTTATGAAGTCTCAGCCATCACAGTGCAGAGTAACAACACTCATTTGCCAGGCTATTAAAACTTCTTCGCTTTCAAAGACTTCTCCACGCTCTTTTAGAGTTTAACAAACTTGGCTTGATGGAAGCTTCTTCCTCAAACCATTCTTGGAGAAGCACATGTAGAGAAATCCTGTCCTTGGGCTGACCATCAGCAGCTGTGCCTTCACACTCTTTGTACAGCTCAAAAATGAGGCAAAGGAAGTGGTGAAGGCTGAAGCAACTTGTCTGACCAGGTCTAAGAAGAGGACAAAGGCCCCTCTGCCTCATTTGTAGCCTTGCCACATGACTTCCCTTTACTCACTTAACCACTAAGAGGTAAAATACTAAGAATTACCTTCACTAAAGGAAAATTTCCCAACCTACAGCTAAGCAAATACTTTCGCTTTCTCCACACATTCTTTGCAAATAAGAAAAAGACCACCGCAGTTTTTATAAAAGCAGAGACCTGAAGGCAGAATGTAACTGCATATGGCTTGCTCCTCATATTTCCCATTAATTAATGTTTGTTCCAGTTCTCTCTTTAATGAGCAATTTTCTTGCAAAATTTTCTCCTTCACAGCACATTGCTGTTCTTAATTAGAACATTCCCAAACAATTCCCATTCAAACTTCTGTTCACTACAGGTAACTCAGAGGCAGGTGTCATCCACCACTGCCGTCATCAGAAAGGTGCTTGGGGAGCTGCTATGGGCTTTGGAAAGCCGCCTTGTCAGAACGTCAGAATCAACTCTTCCCTTCAACTCTATGCCATTTCTTCTTTCTTGCAAGGCTGAGATTCTTCAAAGTAATGTCGTCAAAATAAAGTTTTTAAAAGGTGATTAGGTGATTTAATTATTTGTGGGTCTATTTCTCTTTGGCAGCGTACGTGTGGTTGTACTGTAATTTTCACCTGCTATCACATGCACTATGTGCTTTCCAATTTGATTTTTTTTTTTTACGATGTCAAAAAAGGAAAGACAGACCTGCTTTCTCTGCCTGTTCTGTTCATCTGCCCCTGCCCTACTTACTGCTCAGGTGTCTAATTTGGCATAAGGTGACACACATCCCTGGCACAGGCATTTACATTTTTGCATTACTCTGGCTTGACAGGTTGTGTTTTTTTTTACTTAGATGTGTCCTTCCTAAATAGGCTAATGGAGGAAATTTACTAATTTCACCACTCATTTCATCTCATGAACCTCAGTATGTTTTAAATTGCTGTATCCATTTCTGACATCTCACTCCTTGTATCCAAATGTCCTCTTTGGAAGCGTTCTGCTTCTGAAATTTACTTTATTCTGATTAATCTCTTTGAAACAGCTTCACATTTGTTATCAAGACCTCCACACACCTCCCAGCACTCAGAAGCAGCAGCAAAAATGTAATTGGTTGTGAACTCTGTAACTAGTTGATGTGAATAAGGCAGGAAGACAGCATAGAGAGCAAGGTGTGGGGATTTAGATCTAATAGTTTTAAGCATGATCCTGTACTGTCTTGGAATTTCAGCAAAATTATTAATATAATAAGTATACCAATTAAAGAGCCTTAAAATTACTGAGAACACTAACAATACAAAGTGAACCTCACGTATGTACCCCAAGTATCATCATCATTAAGGGGAATACTGTGAGTACTTCTCAAAGCCTGGCAAATTCTGTCCAGTGATTCCACGGAAAAGCAGGAAGGGAGCAGCAGACAGTGGCTTCTACTCTTATTCAGTCAAGGAGCTCCAAAGAGTATTTCACTTTTCAGAGACAAGTAAATCTGCTAAATGCTTTATTCCTTAACAGGAGAACAGAGAATGGAAACCAAAGTAATAAAACCCCAAACAGATGTTCAAAGTTATCTAGAAGGGGAAATGGGAATTTATACAGAAATGCAGTTTTATTACAAGTGCTCTGTTATTGCTACCATTTAAGTGTGCTAATGCAAAATGTACTTAATAACAAAAGACCCAATTAAGAAAATTGTTTAAGTAACTCTCAGTAGTGCAAGCAACACAACTGTGAATGATGCTGCAGCTTTAATATTAAAAAAAAAAAAAAAAGTATGAAAGTCTACCTATGAACTAGTGGGAAAAGATAAGGAGCAGAAATAAAACAAAAAATTACTATTGAAATTCTATATGAGTATTTTTAAATTTAATGCTGGGGACCTGCGAACACTTCTGTGACTTCTTAGTTTTGTCCAAGAGAGTGATTTCACTGACTGTGGTTGCAGTCCTCCACTGCTGAGGTATTGGGAATTTTGCTTCTGATTTAAGCAGACTGAGGCAGGCACAGCATGCAGCTGATGAAAGCTGGGAGCAGGACAGAAGTGCAGCGCTTCAGGGAAAAAAGGCAGAGAGGAAAAGTTTTTCTTTGATCAGTTCAGGTATAGGCAAACGAAGGCTCACAACTGTTTTTTTCCGGAATTATTGCTATTTTACTGGATAAAATCTGTTTCAAGTATTTGTCACAGAAACTTCTACTTTAAGCGAAAAAAAATGAAAGACCTCTTGCTGGAGTATTAACAATATGTTCATCTCGTGATAGGAAGAATTAAGTCTTCATACTCACGGGATGTCTACACAAATAATTAATAGAAAATATTTTAAAGGAGACAACTTTAAAAACACATTTAAATGTCTTGATCATTTATCACAGAAAGTCATCAAACGTAGCTGAAGTTAAACTCAAACAGCGGTACAATGGAAAATTCTGTTTGTCTGTAATTCATCGATTTGCTAATAAACTAAGACACACAGTGGAAGTAAGACTTGAGATGGCAATAGCTGAAATAGTAAAATCTCTTCAAGAAACTGTGAGAAATACACTGTGACAGATGGATTGGGGCTTCAAGCTATGGCACACAACGTGGAAGTTGCAGGAGATACAAGAGGGGGAAGGTGTGCACAGCACCAGGAGGAGGAGGAGGAGAAGGCATCCGGGTCACAGCGATGGCAATGCCACACGCAGGGCTCGTAGCGAGAGACTAAGGCTTTTCACGGTTTGTTTTTTTTTTTAAAGCTGTTGTGGGTTTTGGCTTTTTTGTTGTTGTTCTTGTCTTGCTTTGGTTTTTTTGTTTTTAACATTTAAGTACTTTTAAGTGCACCCCCGCTGGTGTCCCGGCCCCGCTTCTTCCTGGTGCTGCGGCGGCATTGACTCTAGTTCTGCCGGCGGCACGGCTTCTTGAGGCCGCCTCCGGAGCTCTGCGGGTCGCCGCCTCTGCGCCTCGCGGGCTGCCGGGAGGCGCCTGGGCCGCAGCCGCCGCTCTGCCCGGCCCCCGAGGCCTCAGCGCCGGCCTGCCCCGGCTCCTGGCGGGGCTCCTGCCCCGCGCTGGGGGCAGGGGAGGCGACATAGCCGGGGCTGGCCGCGAGGGTGCTCCTCTGGCTCTGGGCGGCGCGGGGGGCCGACTCCATGCGCCGCAGCGCCAGCTCGCTGCACTGGTCCTCGGCGAGCTCGATAAGGTGCCGCACGAAGGCGGCCGTCTGCTCCTGCAGGAAGGGCTGCAGCTCCCGCACCAAGGCCTCCTCGTGCAGCCCGTAGCGGCACAGGCTGGCCACGATCCTGCCCTGCGCGAAGGCCACGTCCCACCAGCAGGCCCCGCACAGCACATCGTTCAGCCACAGCTCCAGCGGCCGCAGGATCTCGGCGTGGTTGCGGAAGAAAAGCGCCCAGGTCTCGGGAGGGAACCCCGCCAAGTGGGCCTGGGGCCGCGGCCCCGCGGCGCCCGGCTCTTCCTGCGGGCCGGCGCCCCGCGGCTGCGGCACGGCCATCTCCATGAAGCCCTGGTCGGGCGGCGCCGGGTAGATGATGGTGTGCACGGCCTGCCTGCACAGCGGGCACGACGGGTTCTTCCTGGCCCAGCGCACGATGCAGCCCCGGCAGAACTTGTGCAGGCAGGAGCCCACGTAGGCTATGTTGCCCGAGGCTTCGCGGCAGATGGGGCAGCTCCACTCTGCCCCCGTGGCCATGCTGGCGGTGGTGGCAGGCGGGGGACAGCTGAGCAACAGGGGCTGCGCGCCCGCGCTGGTGTCGCACGCTGCCGAGAGGGAGAGACCTGGGTCACTGGCTGTTCCTGGGAGAGGAGGAAAGAATGGCCAAGCCCCTGGACAAGGACACCCTCCCGGCTCCCTTAGTCCTGTCACCCACCCAGAGGGCACCCGGGGGGCACAGCTCACCTTCAGTTGGCTGTCCCAAGCAGGCAAGGTGGGGAAACAGGAGCGATGGCTCCAGGACTGGCACCGACAGCTTCCAATGGCAACCACCCAGCACCGGGAGAAACCTCTCTTTCTTTCCTTTTCAGTCCATTTTAATTCCCAATAAGCAGCGTGAGGGTGGGGGAACAGTTGAGTGTAAGATTTTAGCAGGGGGAGGGATATATGTCTAGCATGGTGAGAGGTTGAGATCAGTGGTTTTTGGCAGTGTACTGAAGCATACCGAAAAACTTTCGCAGATGACTGGAACTAATGGCAAGTCCACTCTTCAAAACAGCAATAATTCAAGTTTTGGGGTAACCCACAGCCCTGCAACGTAAAACAATGGTAATTTACTGTTTTTGCTGTGGAGGTGTGCTTTTGAGACAGAAGCCTCAGGGACAGGTAAAGTTCTGTGCATTAATGGCTTATGAAAGTGGCTAGTCCTAAAATGGGTGTTACATAGTATGTGTCTAGATATTGAAGGGCAGTTGTGCTTGAGTGAATAATTGCTGGAATTAGCTAACTCTACACTAACTTTGCTTCTTAAGCAGAAGTACTCATCAAAAGAAGTTCTTTCCTACTTACTTTTGTGACCAAGCTGATAATTTTATTATTTCTGGTACATGAATTAGCCGTAATGTCATGTAATGTGACATAGAATTTAAGGGTATGTTTGAGGCACAGTAAGAGTTCTACTGGGATCAGGGAAGTAGTTTCACCAGCATTAAATCAGCTGTCAAACTGCCAAATCAGAGCCTGTCCAAAGTTTTGTTTATGCAACAATTTTCTCCTGGGAAATGGCCCTAAATATTTTGTGTGTGGAAGTCTTAAATCAAATATATGTCTCTCTGCCTTGAAAACTCCTGTTTTAACTTCCTGAAGTAATCAAATTACCTAGGATAGACCCAAACCCTCTGTGTGCAAGCCCTGAGAAAATACCAAGTCAACTTCAGTCCTGGTGCGGTATCTCTAAACCTCGAGAGACATATTTGCAGGTTACTTCTGTAAGTCCCTATGAAACACAGGATATTATAATCACGCCATAGTGATGGCACTCTTGAACTCATATTTAGCTCTGCCCAACTGGAATCAAGAATTTAATGTTGAATTAGGGTTTTGAATTTGATGTACAATGTTTCTGTGGCTGGCTTTCAGCAGTGGAACGCGTTTCTCGAGGAGAGACAAGGACCTTCTGCTACTGCAGTCAATGGCCTAGTGGAAACTCGTGGAAAATGCCACACCCTTGACACCTCAGACAACTCATTGTTATCATAATAAATAATAAATGTCAAGAGTGTGTCTTTCATAAAGGGCTGCTACCTATTAGAAGAGTAAGTCCCCATGTTCTGTTTAAAAACAAAACAAACATTTGCATTGAACTTACATAAAAGTAGAAGTACAAGTTCAGTTCACCTGTAGGCACACTTGTTTTATGCTGGGTGGGTGTGTTGGTGTGATAACCCACCCTTAAGGGGGAGGACGCACCTGAGAAAGGAGAAAAAACTGTTCAGCATCAACTGCAGAAACAATATGCAATGAACTAACCATAGCCCCCTTTCCCCGTCCCCCTGTGGCTGCTGAGGGTGGTGAAGGTAGAGAAATTAGGAATAAAGCTAAGCCTGGTAAAAAGGCAGCTTTTTCTGCCTTTTTCTGCCTAAAAGACAGGAAGGTCTTTTAAGATTTGGCTCTAATTCTCATTATCCTTCTCTGATTTGATTGGTAATGAATAAGCAAATTCCCCGAGCTGAGATAATTGGTGAGTGATCTCTCCTTGCCATTATCTTGACCCACAAGCCTCATGTGATAACGTTCTTTCCCTCTCAAGTGAGGAAGGAATTTGATAGAGTGGCTCTGGTGGGCACCTCTGATCCAGCTGTGGTTAGCCCACCATGGGTTTTCACTAGTGAGCAGCATTTTGTCATTCCCCGCGGTGTGATACTGCACACGGCTGCCAGCACACCCGCCACAATTGAAATGTTATTTTTGCACCAGTCCATAGTCTTTCTCTTCCCATGTGTCGTGATCATTTCTGCCAGACACTGAAGTGTAAGTGGTTTCTTAGTGCCCTTAGGCAGCAAAGGCATTTAAGGAAACTGAAAAGACTGGAAATACTTCTAAACTCAGAAACTTTCACTAAAGGTTCGTTATTCGTTGAGCTGTTGCGCAGAACCAGCAAAAGCCCACAGAAATATGACAAACTAGCTTCCTGACATTAAAGATTGTGACAGGGACCAGCTTCCTTAATCCCTGTGATCCTGACGCAAATTCACAGGAGTGCACCATGGTTCTCATAAAATCAGTGCCAAGACCTGCTGTTCTGCAGAAAATAAGGTAATTAAGAAATCGTTGTTGGAGACAGACTGTGAGTAAAATACTTCTTATTTGACATTTTCAGCATGTTTTCCCTTGAGAGCTTTTTGATATACTCTAATGTAAGATTGTCAATAAAAATACTGATGTCTTTGTAAAGGGATTCAAGAGAATAAATTCTACCCTAGAAATCAATCCTTTATACTCTTGCAGTCCCTATGAAAGCCAACAGAGAAATGCTAAACACAATGATTGATTTGTCACTATGTAGTCTTTTGAAGGGATGTACAGACCAAGGCATCTCTGAAAATTCCCTGCACTGTGAGAGAGGTGATGAAGGTAAAATGAACAGACAAAGCGCAGTCAATGTGAAATAGGAGTTCAAATTAAGAATCTGTTTAAATCCCCTGAAATACAAATGTGAACAGGAAATACAGATGTTAGCAAAGACTGAAAGAAAAAGAGTCTGAATACTGCAAAATTTATGTTGTACTCACAAACTGAGGTTAGGGGAAATTCAACGTTTTCCCATGGAACAGAGAAATAACAAGATATTAATGAGAATAAATATATGGTCTTTAAAGTTTTTCATTTAAAAGACAATAGTAACTATTTCTAGAATAAAAATACTGTTAAGTCTGCAAAAATAAAATAATTACACCTTTTCTTCTAATATCCCAAATACTACACAAGAAAGTCAAAGCTCACTTAAACTGACCAGATTCGAATTTTTTTTCTTTTATCTAACACGATGTCCTAGCAGGACAGGAAAGATTCAGTTTCCAGTCCTTCCTCTCCCAAAATCAGACAACTAAGCAGAATGTGGAGATGAGGGACTGGTGTGGTGCTGGTTTGTGTCAGGGAGGAGACGTGGGGGTATTGCCAGCAATCTCCACCTAGGAAAAGCCTGAGGCTGAGAAGAAGCCCATTCCAGATAGAATCTCATTGAAACCACTTATAAAAGAAGTTGTTTTATGTGAAGAAGGGAAAAAAAAAAAAAAAAAAGGCATTTTTCATAAGAAGTGTTTCTGAAGACTCTCAGTCAGTTTTAACCTCAAGTCAGCTTTAATAACAGCCTGGTGAATTGCAGTGCGCTCCAGGACTTCAGGCTGCAGTACTGCAGCAGTAAGAAAGAAAAGCAGGATTGCTAAAGATACGCTTCAAAAAGAACCCTCCGAACTCTCTCTCTCAGCATTATTTATGTGTGTTTCATCTCTACAGCAGAACTCAGCTATCAGGGTATCCCTTTCATTATCTTTATAATATGTTTGTCACATCCTTCACTGGACACTTCCACAGTGGATGCTTGTCCTGCTGTGTAAGGTTCTTGAAACAGAAAGTGTGTGATATTATGGGGACTGAGAGCTGAGTTTTAATTGCACTTCTGTGGGCTGTCACTTAAGAGTTGGACTCAGTGATCCTCTTGGGTCCCTTCCAACTCAGAATATTCTGTGATTCTTTGAAGTATTGGTAGATTTGTAAGAAGATGCCCTAATGTTAAGAGGTAAGCAAGTAACTGAAAAGGAACCAGTGTAACTGTCTCTGGAGTTGATCCTTCTTTGACCAAGTTAGGGAGCTCCAGAGGTTCCATTCAGCCTGAAGGGTTTTTTAGTGTGTTAACTGCAGGTTCTGTAGTGTGCCATAACAGCTTTCAAAACCAGGTTGTCCTTAGTAAAATGCCTAAGCACTTGTTCAACTGCTGGCAAAACCAAAAGAGAAACATTTGCTGAAAATGTATTCCTGAATTGCATAAATGAAAAGCCTGAGACTTCTCTGCCTGGAGCTGTTGGTGGTGTTGAACCTGAGTCCTCAACATGACCACTCACTGAAGCCCAAGGCTAAATCCTACCCACAAATCCAAAACCAGAGCATGGAAATATCTTCTCAGGCTTGAACATGATGTGCAGTAGGCTGCATTAGGTCAAGGTCACTCAGTTCAAGGCAGCATAGATTCAGTCTGTTTCTGAAAATAATTTTTCCACATCTCTTCTTTTCCCTGCACCAACATTTGCACAGCTGGTATTCTAGAACAGGGTTAATAAGTTATTTTAAAGGTTTTTTTCTTTTTTTAAATAAAGTTCGTTTTTCTGCCTGATGATTTCTCTGATCTAGCCGAGAATGTGGTCATGAAAGGTGTATGGAAGAAAAATGGAAGCTGTAGGAGTGATTTCCCAAGTCAAACAGGGAACAGAACTCCTACCTACTGTGTAGTCCCAGTACGAGGCAGGTGTTCTCTCTTTGCACTCTCCCTCCACTGTTTTGTGCCTCTCTGCCAGGAAGATGAGCCGGACAACACTAACTCCTCTACCTCACTCCTGTTTAAAATTCCCACTTGTAGTTTTAATTTCTGTGTTGGCACTTAATTGAAAATGAGCAATATACTTTCTTATAAGTAAAAGTGAGAATTAATATGTACTGATGAATTCTGGGTTTAAGTTACTCCTGTTGCCTTTCTTGTTCCCCTCCAAGGCTGACTAGGTAACTTGCTGACCCTGTAAACTCTTCCAGCCTGCTCAGGTAGCAATTAAATAAAGAGGAGGTGATGGAACAGTAATAAATTAACTGTGTCTAGAAATCATCTTTCTCCACTCCCTTTTTTTGGTTATTCCTTTCTTGTGCTTCCGTGGTAGTTACAGAGCAGATCAGTGACCCCAGGATTGCTGTGACTGCTTAGAGGTCCCTACAAAAGCCACTGCAGAAGGGGTGTCCTCACCTTCGCCTCAAACAATCATCTTTGAGAAATAAATACAACTACCAAAGAAAGATCTTCCTCCAGAAGCTACACACATGTCCTGTCCTGTGTGCCAGCCTGAAATAGTGATTTTTCCTCTCCATTTCTGCTTTGGAAAGCCTGTGTTACATCAAGCTCCACACCCACACATGCTGGTAGTGAGTTTAGAGTTTGCACACAAACAGTTTACAGGTACCCTTGGCAGTAGTGTGTGTTGTGGGGACCACAGCGGGTGGTGATAATGCAGAAGGGGTGCACACACACCCTGACTGTCCTGCAGTTACTGAGAGGGCTATGCAAAACACTTCAAAAGTAAAAAAAACCCTGTACATTTCAGAGGTTATAACTTGAGTGGATCACAGCAAGTATATGTCAGCTTTCAAAGACATCACTACTACACTGTTTAAATTCATCTGTGAGCTGCCTTTACAAGCCTTCCACACAGACCACTTCTTCCTGGTCACCATGTTGCCCCCCTCCCCCTTTCCTGCGGCAACTGCATTGCAGATACCTCCACAAAGATCGGTTGTAGTATAACTAATTACATCTTGAAATTAGTTGTGCTCATTTTCAGGTTTTGCTAATTTAATATCCTTGTTGTAGGCATAGAAACCACAATGAGAAACAGAAAGCCTGTTAGATAAGTTCGCCTAAGGTGTGGCACTCATCGAAGGCTCAGAGAAAATCTAACTCTAATCTGAGCCAACTAAAGGCTCAGAACAAGAAAGGAAACACAGTCTTTCATTTTTGCAGCTGTAGGAAATAAGTGGCTAATTGCAAGTTCTTGTTGGCATTTCAAAATGAAAATACCAGGAATGACCAGGAGGAAGGATAGTGAAAAGTTTGTTTGTACAGGCCCGGTGGGAGTCCATGGAAGTCACGGGGAATCTGTCCTTTGCGCCAGAGCCTGCCTCTTTGCCCAGCAGTCACGCGATTGAATCACATCACTTGTCTTCCTTGGTTACTGCTAGAGTGGATTGAGAGACTCCTTTGCTTTCTTCCATCAAACAAACAAGCAACCCAACCAAACAAGAAAAAAAACAAGAGTCACTGCCTTTTTTTTTTTTTTTTTTTAACTACATACTAGCACTGAAACAAAATGCATGCACTGAAGACTCCTTTGAAGTGTTCCCCTATAGGTATCATTAGATGGTACCATGTCACAGATTCCTTTCCCTGAATAAAACAGTGGTTTAAAGAGATTCTATTATTGGAATAGAGTTTCGTTCTGTTGCGTTAGTCTGTGATGCTTGTATTTATATCTGTGTTTTAAAAACTCAGTGATGCAGCAGGAAGATGAGGCTGAAATAAAGGACAAGCTGGATCACTGAGGCAAGGAATCTAAGCCTTCATTTTGACTGAAGGAAGCAACATTTTCTGGTTAAGGTAAACTAAGGGCTCCAAACAGACACCAGTAATAGGAGGGTTGAGAACTCTTTTGGTGGAAATCTTAAGAAAATCAAACCTATAGTGAACCTAAAACATGCCTGCAGGGGGAGCACTCATAACTTGAATGATATTTTCATTATAGTTACGTCCAACATGACATGGATAATTTTCCTTCTGGAGGAACCAAAGGAAAATTTTATATAACCTGAACAAAAAATAAAAATGTTTCTACTTGTTTAGAAGATTAGTGCAGCAGGTTACTGACGTGACACACGCTGTGTGTGATATGATAAAGAACAGAAAGGATTCAATTTGAAGTCTCCTTGTCCAAAGGAATTCAAAGCTGGCTTTTCTGAGGCTAAAATGCATAGTCAAATTAATGATTCAGTGACAATCCAGAGGTGAGCTGCTCTCAGTTTCCATAGGTGGGGAAGAGAAGTGGGCATGGGACACGTGTCAGTAAGTGCAGCTCCCTGTCTCATACACCTCGAGCCTCCTTGATCACTCAGCTCTTTCTGGTACTGCTGTCCTCTGAGATGGCAGTGTAAGAATCCATCAAGCATGTTTAAAATGGAATTTCTTTAAATACTTCATTGCTACGTTACTACATTGCTAGCACTTCGTTAATACTTCATTCATTTGTGTTCCAAAGTAATTTATACATATCTCTTGCAGACATCATGATGTCCTTATGACTGGAGTCCTGTAATCAAAGAAAGGACTGTTCTTGCTCTGCTCTTAATACCTTCCAAGTCATAGAAGGAAGAGGCTTTGAATTAAGGTCTGCTGATTAAATCTGAAGACTTCTATGCTACTGTAACCAGTATGAATATTTGCTGAATTGATTCAAAGATCTATTTACACTTGCATTTTTCAACGGATTTCTCTCCACTAGCATGGCATTTGCCCTTAAATGTGCCCTCACAACTGCGTGAGAGCACATATGTCAATGCTTGAGGCGCTCCCCTCCACCCAGAATGTTCGCAAGGCAGACACCTATTGAACTACTGTAGATGTAATTTTTATATCCTGCTGCAACAGCAGCCATCAATTGGCTGTAGATCACAGACTATAAACTTCCTTTATTACTAGAAAAGTTATAAGCGTAAACACCATTTATCCAACCTCTCTAAATGTTTCGACTGAAAAAAACCCCGATGCTCCAAAGGAAACCCAGGCCCTGGAAGCACATCAGCCCCCTGACCTTACCAGAGAACTGTGTCAATTCTACCAGTCTCTCCTTTGTGCAACACCAGCCCTCTGTCTCCTCAAGGCAGGACTGCACTATACAGCATTTGAGTTCCTGTAAGAAAAAAGAGCCAAAGACAGAGTAGTCAACATAAAATCCCCCCTTCTCTGGGTCTTGCTTTGTGAGATTTTGATGTCACTGTGGAAAAATCTGTGCAGAAATTAATGTTACCAGGTGATTTTCTAAGTGCCAGTAAATTTTCCTGGATACTCTGACTCATTAGAACATGTTGTTTACTGTCATAGCATTCATGCCGCTGCTGCAGTTGCTAAATCAGTCCTGTTGGAGTACACATTTTAGTACCCTGGGATACTCTGCAATGTGGAGGGAGGCAGGTAGAGTCCCACCATCCCAGTTGCTTCAGTTCACTGTGCTGCTATGTGAAGAATCCTGTGCTAGCCAGTTTACTGCAGAATCATTCTTAGCTTAAGCCATGTCGAAGTAAAATGCAAGTGAAAGCATTCATTGCGTTCAGTATAGAAGCATCTATAGAGACTCAAGTGAAAAATTAAGGAAAAAGCACATTTAAACTACTTATGGCTACATGCAGTCAGAAGTGGTATTGCTCCCCCACTGGCAGACTGAGTCATCACTTTTCCTAGCACATTCTTTGCTAGAGAATCTCTGCTTACTCATTTTAATGAGTAAAAGTCTGTTTCTTACTTCACATTCTGTTTTTTACCACCAACCTGGCCTTCTGAAGACCTGTAGGGCTGAGACAGACTGGGTCTTTCTTTACAAGCCGTGGTCATTCCTTTGTGTTCATGCAATGATCTGTCTTTTCCTCTCAACTGAAATAGTTTTGCTCTCTTCAGGGAGTCACATTTTTTAAAGTCAGGTGTCAGTTTCTGTGTTTGGTTTATTAACTCTCTCACCTAACAAATTAAAATCTCTCCTTTTAGTAAGTAACTCCATCTAGATATTTTCTTATGAAATATCTTTGCTGCCAAACCTCTTATGAATCACTCTGTGAGTACCACATATTTGGGGTAATCCTCACCAACATCTCATATCTGAGCCCACCAAATGCACGATCCACTCCATGTACAACACTCCATGACCCTTTTGTCATCCACACCTGGTTTTTCTTTACAGAAGGGTCATTCCTTCAGAAAAGGTGGCAAAATATCACTGATGAGGTACACTAATGGTTACCTTCCAAAGGGTTCACATTCAGCCACCCAGAAGTTAAGCGGTATCAGAGATAAGATCTCCTTGTTATCTTCCATTTCTACCTCTCCTTGTTTCTTACTGAATAGTACCTGTGCACCATCACACATGTTTTGATTTCTTGGCTTTGTGTTACCTTTTTTCTTATGTGAGATAGAAGCTTCAGGTGTGAAAAGACATGATGCTTCTCTGGGAATACAACAGTTTTAGCTGTAAAAGGAGTAGTGCCTCTGTCTTGAAAAATGTCATCTTCCATGCCCCATGGCTCACATCTAATTAGTGTTCTTTTCCTGTATCCCTTTCCTTGTTTTGAAAATTAGTAGACTTCATAGTGCAGTGGGTAGCTAGGAGGAAGCAGAGGGCTACTGAAGAGATGATCTGAAATATTCCAGCTCGCCCTTAGGACAAACTCCAGAGATACTGTTAAGCACCAGCAGCTTAAGGGGAAGAAAAAGTGACTCCCCAAAGCAAGAGTTAAGCAAGGAGCGCAAAGACATTAAAAATCGATGTGCTGTACCTTCTGCTACCAACCAGCTTGGTCAACTCTGTACCAATGTGCTGGCTGCTCCTGGATAGCTCATAAAAGCTCATGATCACAGAAGGGAAATTCCGTATTTAAAGTAAGCTAGAAAAATTAGAATAATACTGAGTTTCTGATGAGGAGGTTCAGAGAGGTGAACAGTGAGCAGACCCACTCACTGCCTGTTCAGCCATTAGAGAAAGTTAATTCCTGTGACAGGCCACGTTGCCAGCTCTGACCTGCCTGACCCAACCATTTTAGAGTAATTAGGACCATTTCAGAGTAGCCCTGTCCCACTCTTGCTGCTGTTCCTTGGAGCAGGCAACAGCTGAGAGTCTTGCAGACCAGATAATAAAAGTGGAAGTGTGGTGGGTTCTGCTGGTGCACACGCATGTTAAAGCCCAGAGAACTGCTCTGGGGCAAAAGTGGTATTTTCAGAAAAACACAGAGGTAGCTACTGTAAGGGGAAAGGGTGGCACTGCTTAGAGGTGCCTGGTGGGAGAATTTAGGTGGAAATTATTAGATGAAAGTTTTTGAGAAAAGAATGATGCTTAGGAATTCTAAATTTCCCAATAAAACCTGAACAGTATTTTCAGAACATTTTGGGAGGAAAAACATTTGGGTGGTATTTAATGAAGAACTTGATTTTTTTTCTTTGTTACAAAAGATTTGCAAGAATTGTCTGCTCAGCTACAGCTTGGCTCTACTTTAATATACCTGGGCATCTGCCACCACATGATTGTCCCACTCGGAAGAATAATGGAGGGGGGAGTGGAACCCTCAGCAATCAAGTTTTAGCAAATTACTGTATTTTTCCTCAGCACTTTCCTCTCCCACTCTCTCTGTCCCTGATAAGAGCAAAGATCTTTATATTCTCACAGCTGCTGCTCAGCACATCTTGACGTACAATGTGCTGCTGACAGTATTGGTATAGATCATTAAAAAACTTAAATTAGAGATTTGGATGAAGCACAAAAATTCCTGGTCTCTGAATTCTAGACAAATTTGTTGTGTGTTTGCTTTTTTTCATTATGCCCTTAATCAATCTATTTGTGTGCAACCTTACTCAGACATAACAATAGAACTGTGTTTATTATAGATTAACAGGAATTTTGTCAAACCTGAACAGAATGTGAAGCAAAAGTGTCATCAGTCACAGCATGACCAGTTTCAACTTCACATTTAAAGTAACTTGTATAACAGTGTAGCAAAAGACACATTTCTGCACCCGAAAATGCTTTACAAGCATAGCAGCACTTTTTCTCACGATTTTCTCATGCTTGTCACAAAAAACTTATACTGTCTGGGAAAGGAAACGTTCTAAGACATATGATCTGTCATTAATTTTACCAGCTTCTAAAATTCTGCAGTTCCTCCACTTCTAGAATGAGCTTTTTACTTCAGTAATTCAGAGCTTTCCTTTGCGAAAGAAGAAAAAAAAGAGAAGAAAAACCACCCAAAACCAGAACAACAACAACATCAAAACCAAAAGCATCTAATTCAGAATTATTAGGTTGCACATATTTCATGTCGGTTTTACCAAAACATCCTAAAGAAATGACAGAATAGCAGAATTAAACAGAAGGACACACAGAAGATAACAAAAGTGGATTTTCACCTTTAGAAAAATGACCAAGAAGAGCAAAAATTCACAGGAGTTTTAGACAGTTCCCATGGAGGGCCCAGAACTATGTGTTGAACAGAGGGTTAGGAATTTGGCAACAGAGCAGAAGTCAGACTAATGGAGGGATGAAGAGATAAAGGATGCAGGTTTTTACAGACCATATTTGAATCAAGTACCTGGAGAGTCGTTATGCAGGAGCTGGGTCCAGGGGTAATTTTGCTAAATACCTGTTCTCCAATGTGTTGAACTCCAACACTGTGGCTCTTTGGGTCCCAAGATCTTCATGTGCTGATGATGATATCTTGGTGCCTAAAATTAGGAAACAGAGGGATGGTTTAGACACTGTGCATTTAACTGGTTTGCAAAGGAAGGAGCAAACTGCAGACCTGATGTTGAAACCGTTTCCATGCCCTTACAACCCACGTAAGTTACAGTCCCCAGGCCGTGCTTTGCTTACTCAACATACAGAAAAAGGAATAAGCACTGTGTTTGGCATGACTGTATGTACTTCTGATGACATTCTTCTGAAGACAACCTGGTACACTGAGTTCCAGTGAGGGCATTGATACATAATACAGAAAGATCCCAGTGGTTTCTAAAGGCAACAGGCAAGTGAATCTCATGAGCTCAGAAATGAACAGGCAAAATCTAGAAAAACAATCCTTCAGCAAGTAATGCAGGGGGTTTGTGCCAAACCAAGGGGCACTGGAGATTGTGCTGAAATTCACAATAGGACTGTTGTTGAGAGAATACTGGAAAAAATACTGAAAGACAAAGCTCGGCGAGGAGAAGTGTCTGTGTGGGCAATAATTCAGCAGAAACAAACAATCTGCAGTCCCAGGAGGAGGGACACTGCGGGAGCTTTGTGTGCTGCTCTGAGAGAGGCAGGAAACAAAGCATGAAGAGGCATGGAGGTGTTGTGGTCATGCTCTATTTAAAACAATGCAGCCAACGGGAACTAAGCCAAGGAAGGGTCCAACCAGTGACCAAAAGCTGAACTTTGCTTCATTAACACAAAAGTACATGTTGCTTTTCACATCCCCTCATATGCCAACAAAATAAAACCTTCATATGCATTAAAGGTGTGAATAAAGTCCCTCAAATTCCAGCTGGTCATGAAATGACATTAGTTAGAACTTTACCTTTTTCCCACTCTCAAAGTAAACAATACGCATGTGACTTAAGAGGGAAGGGAGGTCAGAGGAGACTCTGCCTTTGTATTCTGGGACCATTGAAGGGCTGTGCCCATCTCGTCCCCCATAAGGATGCCTATGGAATATGCTTCATTCTTGTGGTGATATCACTGACTTACCCTTTCTGATACCAGTGCCATGGCAATTTCTGACCCATATTCTGCCACAGCAATCAATAAATCACACTGTTCATGAAATACCATATTGAACATGACTAGACTTACAGCACTGAATTGGTTCTAGTCAGAAATGTAGCCCAGCCACACCCAGCCCTCTCATCTCTGAGGTCCGGCTGGAACACAAGGCAGGTGCGGTATGCTCTGCCGAATTTTATACTCTAAAAATATTTTCTGTGAAAGTGTATGATAAAGTTCTTTTCAGATATTTGGACGACAGATAATATACAGCTAAGAAGGGGAAGATTTTGCTGCCACTGGGCCCACTATGTCTGCAGATAAGGGGGCCTCCCTTTCCCGAATTTTTATGTGGGGGAGGAGAACCCTGAAAGAAGGGGACCAGTACACTGCCAATGTCAAAGATACTCCAGATGCTCCCTCAGAAAAGCCTGCTCCCTCTTGGACTAGTGCAGAGCACAGGATGGCTGTTCACCCACAGGAAGGTTTGGGCTGGTTTGCTTCTCCAGCTCAATCCTTAGGAGAAGATGTCACAAGTGCTACAACTCCACTCTGAAGTTTTCCCAGGGAGTAGCTTTGTGGCCTCCTGAGCTGTTCAGCTCTTTCCTTTCCACATGAGACAGAAGGTATATGTGCAATCTGCATGTTTTCAGTGTAGGCTCTGCCCCTTTCTGGAGGCAGGGCGAAGCAGAACCCTTTATGAAAGAAAACACGCTCCTTCCTTCTCTCAGGTAGCAACAGAGCCCATCCAGGGCAAGCGTCGTGCTGCAAAACATGGCAGTCACCTGAGAGAGAAAGTTGTGACTGCTCTGGGGACCTGCTGGTCACATAAATAAAGCAGAACACAGAGTCAGGAAACCACAAACATACAGTCAGGCTTCATAAATGAAGGGAAATCCATCTCCTCTAAACTACAGTGAATTGCTCGAGGTTCAACAGCTCCCATGCCTGACTTTGTCACTCTTCCAAAGGCAGAGTGGGAAACAGAGGTGGAAATTGCTTTCGCTTTTGTGCTGATTTCATCACTAAAGAGTCCTCCTTTTTTCACAAAGCAAAGTGGAAGTCACACCTCATCCAGGTTTTTCTGATCTTTTGGGTCAGTTCTAGACAGATCCATCTCACAACTGTCTCTAAGCTGAAGTCCTATCACTGCTGTTTTTTGACACCTGAATCCAGTTCCTCCAGGTACCCAGACCTGTGAAGATCTTGGTATCTACTGGTTTTATTAGGGCAATGATGATGCATATGTGGTTCTAGTTCTTTCAGACTTCATTTTCCAAAGCTTAGTTTCCTCATCTAAGTGAAAACAATGACACTCACTGATTACACAGAACTCAAAGCGTCTAGAATAGAGGAAGAATGTGATTTTCTGCTTTCTCTTTAGTGCAATAAAACTAAACTGTCCATGTTTAGCTTAGTAGATTGTAAAACTCCCACTCTCAAATGCAAACTTTGGCTGAATTCATATCTCCAGGTATTTAAGTATTCTTTCTTTGCACAAATCTTAAACCTGACAGCCACAAGTTAGAGCGACAGTGAATTTGACAATCCAAAACAATGATTGCACAGAATCAACTGGCAATGGGTAATTGTGTCAAGAAAAAGAAGTGTGATACCAAAAGGTTTTATTGCATCCATAGATGAGCTACCTTTGTAGAATTCCTTAATCTTCTAAGCATTTCTAAATGGGTTTGCTTTAATTCTCCTTCAAATCTTGAATTCATGACTTTATCTTTAATGGGCTTATTCACTGAATTCTGGGTATTCTGAACAGGTTCAGCTAAAACATTTGTTTTAAATGAGTGTAAATTATACACAGCAAGCATACACTTTGTTTTCTTCATATTATTATCAGTGTATTATGAAATAGATTTTTTTCCCTCACTCTGCTATTTCAGTTTGTCTTTTATGGATATAGCTGATTAAACTTCAATAACTTAAGGATAGGGTTTACATTCTCCCCGTTGAGCCTTTATGTTTGATACATTTCACACTTGGATTTACTTCCACTCTGCAGACAAATGCAATGTGTGCTTCAGAATTGTCTTCTAGTCTTTTCCATGCTCTTTATATTTGTGTTATCACTGCTAGTTACTAACAGCTTCTGAAAAGAGGAATTAGATGTTCGCTATTTTTTATTTCCTTGATTGCAGTACTCAAAAAATTCTGGTTTATTACTCTTTGGAAGAGCATCTTTCCTGCTCTATGAGCTGTGCTAACCCATTCCTTTAGTCCAGAAGAAAGGGATAATTATGTTTTTATATTGGTCATATATAATACATCTTAGTTCTTTTCCATACAATTTACCAAACAATCGGTGTCTGAAGATCACTAACAGCCACATGACAACCAGTAAAGCCAGCGCTTTTTAAAGGTCAGAATTTTCCGTGTAGCTCAAATCAAAGCTGAGACCTTCAGTGCTGCATTACAGGGGCTTTGTTTGCAAACAGAGGCATCAAGGTGCTAAATATCTGTGGATAAACTAGTAGGGACGGACTCTTGGCAAAATGACCTGCCTCTCCATCCCTCCTGCCTGCCTGGACCGTCCAAGAAGCTGTGGAGCTCCTCAGGGAAGAGACTTTTCGGCCTGTGAATCAAAGAGGTGTTCAGGCACCACAGCTGCATTCTCAATTACTCTGTGCTCAGCAGCTTCTAGTCCAGTCTGGCAAGATCCCAGACGTAGCTTATGATTGATGAAGCCAGAATTTCAGGAAAGTATCTAGGATTTTTCACCTAACCTAACATTTTGGAAACAGAGACATGTTAGCAGAGCACAGCTACCTGAAACTTTGGCTCTTTCTGTGATGTTTTATGTCCTGGTAGCCAGAGAGCACTTGACAGAGCTAAACAGAAATCATCTCTCTATGAAAGCTGGAAGTAGGAAATACCACTTAAGGAGAGTCAGTTATGGTGTCTACACATTCCGTTCATGAGGTCACAAAAGCCTGAAGGAAGAAAGAGAAAAAACAGGGAATTACCACAGAAAGATGAAGAAACTCCTTTCTCCTCTATCCTCAGTTAGCCTTACACAGATCACTAGTTGCAGGCTGTGATTTGTCACCTTTGAATTTTTAATTATTTATTTTTAAAAGAGAAATAGTATTGCTGCTATCTGACAAGTGGCTTCTGGACAGGGGCTGCTGAATCTCTATATGCTCAGATGTTTCCATGGCAACAGGCAGGTCCTTGGTGAAACTCAAAAGAACAATTAAAAGTAAATAGTTTTTTGTATGTATGGGATGCTTCCACTGACAGAGAGCTTCAAAAGAAAAGGTGGATCCCTCTCAATTACACATCTTTCAGATAAGTCTAATGAGAAATAATAAAGAGACAGAAGAGAAGAGCTTTGCGTTCAGAATTTCAGAATTTCCAGCCAGTTTTACCTCTTAGGTTTAAGCACAGGGAAAACAAGTGTTCACACAAGCCAGAACCCCACCATCTTAAAAACTGCCGCTAAAACAGACCCAGAAGAGGATGAATATCTTTCAAAACTGAGGAATGAAATGCCTTTCACTTAATTCTGAAACCAATATACATGCGCTTACTCAGCTGTGGCAGTGGCAAGGTGTTAAATATCCCGCTGAAGAATTGGAGAACAGAATTTTTTTTCCCCTCATAGTCCTGACAAGTGCAGAAATTAAATTGTGAGAAGGGAGAAGAGATGAAAATGAAATCTTGGTCTACCAGCAACTAATTCCTGATGTCAATGGAACTGGTTCAATTCTCTGTCTCTGCTCCCCATCTAACCATTATCAGTGTTGTGTCTAAGCAGTCAAACCTCCTCTCCAGGCAGCATTCCTGCAGTGCATGTCTGCACTACCTCATCACCAGACACGAGGCTGGCTGGGGACTGAGACAGCACAAGGATATTGGTAATAATATGCAGAAAAGCTCTTCAGACACATTGTTTAAAGCCTTTTTAAAAATGACCTAAAGTTGCATGCTCTGAGTCATGAGCATCTGACAGAGACTTCTTCCTGATGTGTGCAAAATCTGGTCAGGTCAAATGTAAATAGAGAAGAGGAGCATTTTTGCTCCTCAAATCCTAAAACTTGGTATCCTAGAACAAGGATGCTATGGGAAGGTCTCTAGATCAGCTAAGCAGCTGACAAACTGTAAAAAAAGTTGTGAAGGAGAATGACAAATAACATGCATGACAAATAACATATGGAGAAAAAAACAGAGAAGAAGCATGACTGGAGGAAGATCAGTTGCCCTCTGTGGTTTCTAAACATCATTGCAACAAAAATCATAAATGATGACAGCAAGAGAAGGACCTTCTCCATTGTCTTGGACATTTCCAAGCCTGGAGGAATGGGTGTCTCATCTCAGCAGAGACAATTGCTGCTGCAGTTTGAGTGGTCTTTAGAAATGCCCTTTAAAAGGAAATTAAGGAAAATTAAAAGTAAATAATAAGGAATAAAAGGAAATTGCTGCCATGGAAAAGGCAGCAATTTCTACTGTGCTTGGTAAAGATCGTTCCATGTTTATTTATGACAAACATGTACACAAAGTCCTCTGGAGACCTAGCAGAAGAGGGAAACTTTCCTTATTGCAAACAAAATTTAAAATCCTAGTGAATTTCCAGGGCCTGCTCTCTGTTAAATTTCTTAGGCGCTCCAAGAGATCTGGAACTATATAGTCCAAACAAATTGATACTTTCTCTGCCTCTTTATCAATTTCTGTATTTTAAAGTAGTGTTTTATTGTTTATAAACAAAATGTATTTAACTTTCTCATGCGAGTTCAAACCTTTTTTTGCTAAGTTGGTCTGTCCCTCTGCTCCTCATAGGACACATGACTATTTTCTTTTTGTCAACCGGTTAGAGGCCATCAAAAAGACTCTGATCACACCAGAATGAAGGAAAAAATTTCTTCCACGGGGGACTCCCATGACTGTTTTGGTTAAATACGGCTAAGTATCATATTGCCTGAATTTGCTTTATCAATGAACCCTAAATCTCTAGCTATCTTGCTTACGAGTGCCAAATAACCTTGGAGAACGTAATAAAGATAAACAATGTCATTGAAATCAGGCTGTTAACTCCAAGTAGCTCTTTAAGAATGATTATTTACCACTAAATCAAATATCAAGGAAAATATTAAAAGGTTACTGAGTCAATAAGATATAAATGCAATAAGAATTTGAAGCTGTAGGAACTGAAGATTTTGATCATTCAGCATGCCAATCTCACCACTGCTCTCTAGTTTTTATGTTTGCACTTCACAGTGGCTGAGAAAAATAATCCTCTTCGAACAAAGACATTTACAAATTTCTCTGTGAACTTAAATATTTCCCCCCATAATAACTTCTCTTATATTGCTTGAACTGAACCATTTACACCACTAGCATCGGCTACCAATTACTTGTGTGCCCTGTGGCAGTGCATCAAGGAATTGAGGCCGTCATTGATTCCTCATGCTCAGCTCCATTCAAACCCGAATAAAATTGCAGTGCATACTCCAAAGGCTGTACATTCTAAATCATGAGAGCTTTTTCCATTACTTTCAGTGATCTTTGTAGCAGATCACTGGACTTCTTTTCAGATGTTTCCAGGTTTATACCAGCGCAGGGCAAGGATCTGATTGGCCAAAGTGGCTGGAGAAAGGAACGGAGATATGTTTTAATTGATTTTAGTGTTTTATCTCCACCACATTTTTCGAAGCGCTGTTCCGCACACTTAAGATTGTAGCTTTATAGAAAACTATTGGCTGATGCAGCTGCACCAAAGTGATCCAGTCACATCTAGGGGTGGTTCTACAGACATAAAGGACTGTGCCACCCCACAAACTACCCTACACAAGGTATAGTCACACAGCTGAAAAAGTTTTCCTGTGAGGCACCCAAAAAAGAATGAAAATTTTTAAATTTTTGTCTGACCTTGACCTCAGAGCTTGACACTTAGCAAATTGGCCAGGAGACACTGTCTTGTAAAGAGTCGGCTGCAGTGATCAGCCTGCAGAAAACAGATCAACCTACTGCAACTTCTTTATGAAAAAATTTGCCAAGAGCCATCAGATTGTTTGCGAGTACTAAGAGTGTGTGAGTTAAGAAGCATTCATGTAGCAACAGCAGGCATTTCACCCATGGTCAGTAACATGCAGTCTCAACCAAAATTAGGAAGCCCTTTCAATAAAGAAAAGCTGGAGAAGTCAGAGACCACCTGTGCTGGAGAAGTCAAGAAATCTTGGTGAAGTCAGGAAAAAAAGATGCAATCATATAAAGATATTCGGAGATAACCAAGGCAGATAAAAGAGAAAAAAACCACCCTGATTTGAATGTGATTTTTACTAATTGGTTTTTACTAATGGGTTTTTTCCTAATTGATTGTTTGTTTGTTTGTTTTCTGTGGGTTTTTGTTTGTTTGTTTGTCTTTGTTTCATTTTGCCTTTTTTTGGTTGCTTTTGTTTGGGTTGGGTTTTCTTACTGAACGGTTTTTACAAATACAAGTTTCGAGAAAACATGAAAGATATTAAAGTAAAAAAACAGCCAGTAAAATTGAACAGGTTTAGGGTAACAGAAGCTAGGTCAGGGAAACCTTGAGGAAGGTTATCAAACTGAAAGCAAAAATACGAAGCAAATTATTCTGGGGAAATTATGGCCAACCACTGACTAGAGCCATTTCTTCTGGAGTGACTTGAGGAGCTGTTTTTAAAAGGCCTGACCTGTACACCCCACAAACTTTATTATCAGAGACTTCCTGAACTCTGTTATTGACAAAACTATTTCAAGAGTCAGCAGCATCACAATAGGGTTTTCTCTTCTGAGCACTTGATTTGAGCCAACCAGCCCCCCCTCCCCCTCATATATGCTTGTTCACAATAAGCAAGGTCTTACCTCAGATGCAACTTCGCCCTTCAATAATTCACATTGAGCCCACAAGCAACTGCACAAGACCATTTCTTAAGCAGTAGAATGCACTTGTTAAGGGAGCAAATCATGCTAAGGAACAAAACTTATTTAAAAACTTGCACGCTACAAAATGCAAGGGGGGCACAAAGTAAGATATTCAGAACGAAGCACTGCAGTCAAGGCAGCTGAGTCACTCCAGAGAGTCAAAATCTACACAGACAGAGGTCAGGCTCTGAAAGTTTTCTTTTCCTGAATGTGAAAATATCTGAAAAGTTGAACAACTGATAAAAGAGCCAAGAGAGATGAATGTGTGCAAATTAAAAGTGTGAAAGGTAATTATTAGGTGGTGCTGATGGCAGGGTTGGCTATCGGAACTTCGTTCCCCAGGTGCAATGGGTGGTGAGGCTCAGGATGCATTCCCAGTGGGGGCACATGTGGAAGCACACCTGTGTAACACCTGCATTCATGGATGCACAGACAGACAGACAGACTAACATGGACAGAGAGCAGCCAGCCTGAGGAACGAGGGCAGGCTCTCACAGGGAGTATCACCATCCTTTCACATATAGAGGAAAAAGCACTGCATCGGTAAAGATGCTTTGCAGGTAATTCAGTAGTCAAAACCAGAGGTAAATACACTGCCTTCATATGCTTTCGAATCATTACTGCACTGTTCTAGCTGGAATGGAGTGAATTTCCTTCGCAGTAACAGATATTGGGCTGTGCTTTGGATTTGTGATAAAAACAGCACTGGTAACACAGAGATGTTTTCCCTACCCAATGTTTCCTGTAGTTTCACTCATAATTTAAGAATCTTTATGAGGCATTGGGATACAGGTTGTAAATACTGTATGGGAGATCACTGTGTTTTGCTTGTTGTTGTCATCACTTTTGACTTAGCAGACCCACAGATGTTTGCCCTGGCAGAGGGGCAAAGCAGGTGAAAGATTCCCATTGCATCGGGATGCTCAGAAAATCTGGAGCAGTGGGTATGAACAGCACAGCCCTGGTTCTTCTGAAAAGGACCAGTGGCTCAGGGAGGCTGCAGGGTTTCAAGTCCTTAAATGCTGGTTTCAGGAAAGAGATCCTACAGCTGTCCCAGTGTAAGTACAAACTGAATTTCTGATTTTCCGAGAAGTCGGTTGAAACTTCAACTTATTTCCCATAAGTACTGATTAGGTTTCTAAATTCCTCAGCGAGCTAGATGGGTAATGCTCAGGGAGTGTGAAAGCTGTTAATATACCCAGCTCTTCTCTCTAGCCCAGAAAAAAATCATTATCTGATGATGATACAATGGACTTCAGATGGAGACAGTGAATTGTGCATGAAAACCGCCTTGTAACACTGAAGAGGGCACTACCTCCCTCTCCAAGCTCTGGCTTCGGCTTCCCTCCCTGAGGGCTGAGGGCAAACATCACCCAGTCCTGCTCAGGACTTTCTTTCTCTTCACAGTCTGATAAAAGGAAAATAATTCTGTTTCATTTGAATCTTACTGCAGCCAGTGGATGGCACAGGTACCAGAAGTGTGCCATCATGGAGCTGTGTGTTTCTGCAAAGCAATACAGGTAGAGCAGTTAATGAACATTTCTCACAGCTCATTAATGAGATGCTGGCAATTACATTGATCTCTCCCTCTTTTTTCCCAGTCAAGGCTGAAATTCCACCTGTGCAAATCACAGGAGCCAGCTCAGTCCTCACACAGCCAAGGGAGGTGTGTGTTCTCAAAGACAACCTGACTTTGCCTTGTTTTCTCCTCCTCCTATTTTCTGATTTATGCCACATCATCTTTGTAGGGAAGTACTCACAGTTTTCCTCTGGCTGGACTTTCAGGGGCTGCAGAGCAGCCTCCTGTCAGGTACACTGGTGGTGACAGGGAACATGTGTCAGGGAAATTATGAGAAACATTAATCAAAAAGTCAGGCAATGGCAGACGTTCCACACAAACTGTTACCTCAGTTATTGCAGGGACTGAAAATCAGGTCTTTTCCAGGCTGGCCATATCCTCTCTGACACACAGATCCCCAAATGGCCATTTTTCATTGGATTTGCGAAATAAACGCAGGAAAGGCTTCTCAACAATCTCTTGATTACTATCGAGTCATAACAGACAAATGGCCAATTCAGAACGACAGTCTGGCATCCTTTTCTTGTAACGTGGAGATCATTTGGAGAGGGCAGAGGACACTGCAGAACCTTCTGTGTCTTATGGGAGTTTCAACTTCAAGTAAACATGATCCTGAAATACCAGAGTGACAAAAAATACTGCTGAGGGAAACACAAATAAGTCACCATGTCATAGCATGTAGTCATCACTTTGTGCAATGTTCATTGACTTGAACAAAATGATGAAACTTTATTCCCTGGTGAGAAGTTGAAGTAGTGCAAACCTATTTATAGGCCCCAAACACACAAAGAAAACCTATCAGTCTCTACAGTACGACTTCCATCTCGCCTTTCAGTCATCGTGAATACTTTTGGTTGCAGAAGGCAGAAATAGATGGCAAACTAATTAACTCATTGACTTGATTCTCCCACTCAAAATGTTGCCATCTTTCAAAAATAGCAGAGGACACAAAGGGTCATCCCTTGCTGCAGAGCTCAGCGTGCTGCACGTATTTTGGGTTACACTTTGGTTGCACTGGGTGGCTTTTCCTTTTACAAAAATACCCCTATAAATGCAATACATAAAATAATCTTCAGCTCCAGAAAGTTTATGCTCAGTTCATGCAAATATTTAATCCTCTATTACATAAAACATGAGCTGACACTGCACTTATTGTCATAAGCACTTCATTAAACACACTCTTAATCATGTATAATGTAGTAGAAATCGTTTGCTAAAGAGGCAGATCAGTTGGCATGTATTGGCTTATGTTTTTAATTCCCACTAGCCTGGCCATGAAAATAATTTTCGGTCTGATGGTCAGACATAAAAATGGAAGAAAAATCTTGGAGATATAGCAGAGTTACTCTTGAACAAATTCAGTTCCAACATACAATATTGAAATATCAATTTTAAGATGTACTTGTAGAAGATTAATCATCAGATTTAACTGTGTACATAAAAATGGCAACAGCAATTTTATGCAGCTTAATAAACTATTATTTTTCACTTTTCCTCGACAGTTGTCCAGCTAAACAGTCACACAACTCTCAGAAGGATTTCACTAGAGTCATTTTTGTTCCTCTAGGCTGCAAGAAGATAATTTCCCAACTGCTACCTCTCTTTAAATTGCTCAGGAATGAACCTCTGGATTTTGAAGAAATCCTTTGGTCACTGAAAATCACTGCACTCCTCCAGCTCTGTGAGGAAGGGGTGCATATTCACAGGTGTGCCTGCACTTCAGCCAAAGCAGAGGCTCACCTACAAATCACAGAAATACCAGTCTGCGTAAAATTCACGTCATTTTGGCTTGAACTTGGATATGGGTGTACCAAAATGAAATAACAATAGGATGCAAGGTTTCTGTAATACTTGAATACAGTTTGAGATAAGGATGTGAGTGGTGCGATCATTCCAAAAAGCAGCAATGGGTAAAGTTACACAAGAAGGGGGAGTGGGGAGAAAAAATCAAAAGAAATGGAAGAGTGAGCAGTGCCTGTGGACAGGCAGGACAACAGCATAAGTATAGGCATGAGGAGGGAGAACCTGAGAAGAAGGAAGTCGAATTCAGCTTAGTTCTGATTTTTCTCCCTGAAGCTCTCTCAGTTCCACTCACCGTGACTTCAGGGCAAGCACCAAGGAGGGGCTCCGGCCCTCTGGGCTCCCTGTTTGGCATCAGCTGCACAACAGTGTAAAAGGCACAGCTAATTTAGAATACAACTGTTGAATGTAGTGGTTCAGTGTCTAACAAGTGCTGATGGACGTGGTGTGAGAACTGGCCACCAGCAGCAAGGGCATTGTTAATGAATTAATTCAATAAAGCTTAAAACTGTCCTGGTTTGTCAGTCTTCTAAACACTCCCACCACAGCAAGCCTGAATTCTCTGGGATAGATAGATAGATAGATAGATAGATAGATAGATAGATAGATAGCTATGTACACATATATTTTGTTGCAACACTATGCATAGAAATAGGCATTTTAGAGTGCCTCCCCCAAAAAAGGAACCAGTGTGAAAAGTCTTGGCTTCCATCTGCCTGATGCAAAGCTGTTTTTCTGATAAATCTCCTATGAGAGAGAAGACCCAATGATCCTCCTCTCCCAATAGATCTTGACTCTGGAATAGTGATTGGATTTCTCTCTTGTCTGAACACATGGAAAGTGATGCTTCCAATTGTTACATACAACTATACCATACTGTTGTTTTTAAATGATCCATGAAAGCAAAGAAACCAGACACTAATCACTCAAAAGCACTTGAGCTAGTTAAAACTGGGCAAAAAAGTTGCAGCTTCCAGATACATGCCTCTTCTAATAATTTGGCATCTAAGACAGAGTTAAGACTGCAAGTGATTATGTAAAGACAGCTCATGTCAAACTTTCAACAATAATCTCACTTGCATATTTCCTTTCAATTTATCAGTTATCTAGCCACAAGGAGAAAAAAAAAAAAAAACAACTCAAACCTCAAATAACTTCTAGCAACAGGGCTTGAAGTAAGAAAAGAAGTAATTTTCAGAAACTGACATTTCAGGAGGTAGGCCTCAATACTTCAACTCACATTTAACAGATCCTAATGTAGCTTGCACAAGAATTTAAACAAAAGTTTAAAATAAAATCTGCTCTGAATTGGGTTTGGTTTTTTTCCAAATTATAGTTAGACCAAAGGTTTTTGTTGTATGTAGATTTACTACCATGGGATTTTTTTCAGGACATGTAATTCACTCATGAATCTTCTGAAGTCTCTTCTGTTCCAGGCAGTCTACCATCCAGGCATGACCAACTCTCAGAAAAAGATTGTGGCAACATTTTCCCTCAGGATTTCTCACTTTACATGAAATATTGAGGTCCAGAGACTCTGAGGCTGGCAGGCTGGTTTACTGCAGTTCAGGATTTAGTCCTATTGGCCATGACAAGGTGCAGTCAGTGGAGGTGTTAGATAACAATTTCAGTATGTCCCACTTCAGAAATCAAGCAGCAACCCTGCATTTTCTCACCTCATATGCCATTAGAAATAACCATTTTTTCCAAACGTCTCTCGCTGCACAGGAAACCAACCCACCTGGATCCTCCCATGATTTTACAGGAAGATCTCTGGAGGCTTGGTTTGTGTCTGTTTTTCCACCTCCCCTACAGCTGAGCAGTCTCAAGACCCCAGCCACTTCTGACCTGGGAGCAGACCCCTGGCTGTTCCTCACCAGCAGAATGGTGAGAAAATGGCACAACTTCACCCCTATCACAAGGTCAAGCTGTAAACTACAGCAAGGTTCCCATGCTCCTCACCTCCAACAGAGAAATTCTATTGAATTTCACTCAGCATTCAGCTTGTGCACTTTATTTTTTGGCAAGCAATGCTCATTCTGACACAGCCTCGCCACGTGAGTACATAAGTGAATATATATTTGCTTTAAAGCAAAGCCTTGGCTTAGAACAATATATAGTGTGCTGGGCATGTAACCTGTGGGAATAAGATTTAATGCCTTTTTAATAAAATCTGTAGGTTCAGGGAGTATGTTTTTCTTACAAAGCCTGCTGTGAGAAGAGGAATTCTCCCCAAAAACTATGTACTTCAGTAAGAGGCAGCAATTCTTCTTTAATTTTTCCATCCTTCCATTTCCTCTGTGGTAAATGAGTATAATATACTTTCAGTAACTACAGAGGAAGTAATTTAATTTACTATCAATAGATAATGTTGTATTTCTTAATGCTACATAAACTGCTCTTAGCATTGGCTAACCTCACCCCTATGAAATACCTGCTGGCTGCTTTTATGTGTCCCTGTCCATTTCGTAATTGGGAGCTCAAAACTTAACTATTGGAACTTAATTATTGGAAGCAGAAGCAGGAGGTAATACACACCAGTAAATGTCTGTGCACACCCCCAAAAAAGTTGGTTTTGCTTGTGAAATTATAGTCACTAAAACCCTGATGTTCAGATTTGACAACAGCAACAGTAACTGAGAAGCTGAGAGTCAGATATGACCATTGCTACATGATACCCCACATGCCATTCATATATGCCAGTCATGTGAAACCTCCATTAAGTTTCTCCATTAAAAAATTAGCATTGTTGCATACTGGGAATACGCATCAGAAAAATATTCTGGACCTACTGCTGTGTTGTACTTGAACGAGATGACTGAACAGTTACCTAATGGAGCAAGTCCTGGAGCAATGCGGTTTTCCACCCCATTACCGACTCAGGCTCATTGTGAACCCCTAAACTGGTTATTTATCTAAGTGGTTTTTTATTGGCAATAAAACTTTCAAGCTATGGCTGATGTATTAGTGCATATTTTCTCATTTGTTCCTTGCTCAATCCTTGGGTCCAAACAGATGGAGCAACAACAAAACAAAGTGCTTCTAGCTCTCTGTATTTCCACTGTCAGTTGCTAGAGCATACAGTCTCAAGCTGTTAGATTACTAGCAATTCTACACAACAGGCCAGATTTCATAGAAACCCTAGGGGGTTTAGTGAAAGTAATCTAGGGAAGCAGAAAAAGGTAAGTATTCTCTTCCACACATCAATGCAAACAGCTTAAGCAGAAACACAGATGATCCAGAACGCTTGGCATCAAGAGAGGCTCTGTGTAAAGAGGTGTTTCCAACTTGTTGTAGGGTGACGGTAATAAGTAGGATAAATTTTTCAAGACAAATAGATTTGGTCATGAAATGGCTGCTTCTAAAACCAGTCATCCTGGCAGGCAGCCCATGCAGTGGAGGTGCTTCACACCAGGAAATTCAGCTTTCTGGGCAGTCGGTGGAGACAGGTAAGCAATATCAGAAGGGTTGAACCACAGCACAGAAAAGAGCAGCCCCTGTCGGCTGGCAGCTTCACAGGACTGAATATGCTTTTTGTTCAGAAGCACTACTGTGATCCAGAAGAACGTGTTTTCAAAGAGGCTTCTCATCTCGGGAATTCAAAATCTGTCCTTCCCTCCAAGTGCTTAAATACCCTTGAAAAAGAGGAACTTCAGTGAAAACAAGAACTTACAGAGGTCAATTTTTTTTAACTTCTATTTTACTATGATCTGTTTAAAATCAGAGGTGGAAGCTACGGATAAATATTGTAGGACCCTTTCTGAAATGAAGTGTGTTTTGCAGACTCGTAGTCAGCATGACACCTTGATGCTAACAGGAAGGAGGGGCACAGAGAGGGGTTCAGCAGACAAGAGGAGTGCAAACTGTCGTCACTTCCTTCTTGCCAGGACTGATTAAAGAAACTTCACAGGACCTGCTGTATCAGAAAGTTCAGTTTTCTGAGAATCTCACTATTTCCTGTGAACTGCCTCACTTTTATCAGACATTGTCAGCATATTGAGCCCACTTTGTATAACGACAAAGAATTTTTTTCTGCCTTCTCTGACAGCAGTTCTGAGCCAGGCATTCCAAACAATGCTCGGGTAAGGCCATTATGACTTTATTCACCCTTGAAATCATTGAATTTTAAACTTCCACTTTATAAGGCTTTTCCAGCTTACTTGTGTTTTGGACTCTTGCAGAGTGCAGAAACTGCTTATTCGTTGAAGCCTGTCTGCTTTTTTTTCTCGAAACACCGATTTTTGAATCAAGGAGGACAGCAACACATTAAATGAGATGCTTACATGTAGCATTACTCCACGCATGCACATTATCTCAGTGCTTTATGGAAGGGAACTTTATATGTGCCAGCTTTGCCACTGACTGTGCAACTGGCCTGTAAGGCAATAAGTAATTAATTTATCAGAATCAGAAGGGATTTGCAGGTTTACTCAAACATTGCAGCTAACAACACTCAAAATCTGTTTCTGAGAGGGATTGGCAATATCCTGGGTTTTTTTGCTCAAACAATCAATGAGCTTCAAGTTCACTGTTTACCTCTGCATCCAGTGCACCTCTTGCATTACAAAATGCTTTCACTTAGACTCTGTGTACTTTATTAAACCTCAGTGACTACTATACCAGTAAAGTAAGAGTAATTTGGAGTACACTTGTAAAATGGACGAGTAGAGCAACAGCATTAGCTTGGCCACAGTTTTTTCTAAACCACTGCTACTGCTACAGCACCTCTGTCATAACACCAGTTCTGACAAAACAATAATCCTATCAGAAAGTCAATAATGAGCTGCTCAAAGCCGATGACTTTGTACTTTATACTGATTTCCTCTGTTTTCCACTCCCTTTTCTTTCTTCTCCCCTTTCCTACCCGTCCTCCCTTTCCCCTCCCCTCTCACCACTACCTTACCCTTCCCTCCCCTCCTCCTTTTCCCTTACTTCCTCTCTCCCTCCCTGACTTGTGAAATCTGAAAATTCAGTTAACAGAACCTGACAAACACAAATTCCAAGGCAGTAAAAATAATTTTAAAAGCCTGAATACTTAACAACCTATCGAATTTTCTCACCTGCATGCCAGGTGGGTGAATCACTTGGTGCTTTCAGATGAGACTCACAGAATCAAACTCATCCTGCAGCAGGATTTGGTGCTGTGACTTGCCCTGTCCTTTAACCCAGGTGACGCATCCCAAATTCCTCATCAGTTGTCCATGGACTGAATCAACCCTCCTATGTGGAGGATCATGAAACAGGAGCGCCTAAGTCTGTGTCAGAAATGCCCCAGGGGAAGTTCACTGTCTCTGATAACTCTGAGTGGGAATCCAGCTTCTTAATTTGTCCTCCTAGGAAAAGGTCTAAAAGCTGGTTGATGTAGACCCTTCCCCTTCTGGCCTTTCTTCCCTTTTCCCTCACTGGATTGAATCTGCTGGGACTGGGCACATCTTTGATCCCAAGGGAAGCTTGCAATGTTCCACCTCACAAATTATTGCTCCAGCAACACCTCAGGTTGCTGTTTTTGAAATAAAGCTTCCTATTTCAAGGATGCCAAATATTCAGGTAACGTGAAATTGGAAGCATTGATGGGTAGTTTATGGGGTGGGTTCTCTTCAATAACTTTAGTAAAACCAGGTCAAACTTAATGGGTTCTCTTGAACCTTTTGTTACTGTAATTTTCTCTATCTCTAGGGAATCTACAAGAAGACCAGAATCTCCTTTTTCTTCTGTAGATTTATCTGACTCATGTACATTGCAGGTCTGCTTTTGATCAGAAATAATTTGTTGACTTTTTCTTGTATTTTCATTTGATAATATAAATGCAAATTATCCTATATGTACCCCAAGAGGAGAAAAAAAAAAGTGATTTATATTTTAAAAAGCTCCTTGGGGAAAACATTAATATTTATCATTGTAGAAAAAAAGTATGTTTTCCTACAGGGGAAAAGGTTGCTGTTGAGCTAATTATTTTAAAACTGGACATCTATTTTCTAGTGCATTGTTTCTGATGTTTAATACACTGAGCTCTCCCATGCTAAAATTAATTACTGTCCTTTGATAACATACTAAACATTACAGGGAATAGAAATCTTGTTAGAAAAGGGTAGTTGGAAACGTAATGTTGAGTCATATGTGTTTGGTTAATTCCAACCCAAAATATAGAATTATGGACTCAGAGAATCAAATGAGATTGGTAAAGTCCTTTAAGACCATTGAGTCCAACTTAAGTGTCTAACACTGAAAATCTAATAGCTCAAATCCTTGGTTCACATATGAGTAAATACTGAAAGAAGGCATGGAAATACTTCAGCTAATATTCTGCTGAAATAGTCATTGTAGCAATATCACCTACAAGGTTTAAGCTTTTAAAAATAATCTAAAACCTCTCTACCAGATTTCGTACTTCATTTAAAAAATGCTTTTCCAACCATTGAAGTACAGTGATTATTAAAATGTTTAAAATGCAGAGCACTGACATATTCTTGATATCATGGCTTAGAGGAGTAAAAATTGTTGATTAAACCTAAAAAAGGCTAATGACAGAGTATTTAAAAATCTGCAGGGTTTAGCAGGGGATTGATAATAATAAGATTGTATTGATTTTCTCAGCTGCTCAGTGATTATTCATAAGAAAAAAGACTGTGGACATCTACTTAAAGATACTACTATAAGGGATGTCTTCTACTTCACTAATTTTGAGAGCTTCAATCAATCCATCAGGAGTTTTTTTTTTCATACAGGTGCTTAATTCTACTTATATGCAAGACTTTTCTTCATGCAGTTACATGTCGGATCCAGCTTTTCTCTTTACCCAAAAACCAGACAAAAAACCCCAGATACATTCTGACTGTCCAGGGTAAATGAAAGAATATAAAACTGGATTCACTTGGATGAGACCTAGTGCAGCTGTTTGGGTCTGTGGCTAGGAAAAAGTTCCCTATCCTGAAATGTTTCATTTTTCAGAAGTTAGTTTGTTTCACTCTTGAATAAAATCTAGAGGTTTTGATTATGTCTAAAACAATTAATCAGAAACAGGCAGGCACAGCTGCAAGAATTTTCACTGTTGATACAATCACAAGTTAAAGTTTATGTGTGGGTATTTTTGGAGCATGAGTCAAGCAATAAATGAGGCAGTTTACACATCCTGACAACTAAAGCAGGTTCTCAACGCTCTCTTAGAAATGAGTGGTCTAAGTTCCCTGTCCCCCACCAATCCTTGGTTTAGATAAAGTGAATCAAAATTACAGAAACACTTTGCCTTGCCCTCAAATGCCTGATAATTATGAGATGAAGAACAATCCACCGGCTAATGAGAATAAAATAAATGAGTGGGAAAAGCAGGTTTATTCAGAAAAAGGTCCGGAGGTTTTGTGGCAAACATGCTACTGCCTTCACTGAGTCACCCTCCTGTAACCCACGTGGTCACCAAAACGAAGTTATTAGGGTATCACTAGTGTACAATGACTGCACAACATGTTTTCTGCTTCTACTGGGATGTGGAGCAGCAGTGAAGCAAAATCTAACAAAGGTAACAAGGAAAGGAAACCTGTTATCATGTTGTGATGAAGTGCTGTGAAATGGTCAACATAATGTCTGTATTTGAAAGTGTTGGGGCGGTGCGAAGACAATGTGCCTGGCAAAAGATGAAAATCATTCTTTTTTGTGAATAAAATATCATCTAAGTGAGAAAAAAAATATAAATAGGAAAAATTAGAGAGAATACATTGTTTTCAGGAACACAACTTACCAAAAAAAATTAGTTTTTAAGAAGGATGGGTATTTATAAACCTTTTAATGCATCACTACAAGGAGGCTAATGAGAATCTATATGCAGCACAATACATGGAAAGTTTGTACTATTTGTGCCGAGGTTTTCTTCATGGCAAGGTTTTAAGCAAATGTAGAACAGCAAGTGCTACAAATCTATCACCAGAAAACTCTGTAAGAAGGGTCCCACAGACCCTTTTTAAAAGCCTTGATGATGTCCACAGTTAGCAAACACTTTAAGGGCAGACTTGTGCTTCTGACATTGATAGTAACAAACCATTATTTCTCTCCTTGATGAAGAACATCAGATTTGTTCATCTCCCAGTGCTGGGTCAGTAGTTGTTAGTGTGAGATGTGGCACAAAAAAAAAAAAAGAAAAACAAGACAGAAAAGTGTGTTTCTGGCCCCTTTTCTACACAGATCATCAGGCTGCCCCTGCAGGGAGCATCCCCTGCCACAGCCGTGTGAACTCTCTTGGGTTACCCGTGTCACACGTGGCATTATTCAGCCAGTTCCACACGTGCACATGAGAGAGAAGAACGTTTCCAAGTTTGAAAGGTCAATAAGCATCAAGTTTGAATATGTCCTCGATCCTGTCTCTGCAACCCATTTCTGCCCCTCACAGCTGTCATTGGTACTCACAAAATCCGCCAGGCCTTCTTTGGCGCCTGTAATAAGACAAGGACAGCAGAAAAATGGTGAAGCTGTGGCATGACCCCTGAAACACTCAATGTCTCACATCAGTTCATCTGCCCACATTATTTCTAAACTGTTTCTTCTATTTGCATTATTTTAAAATAACTTTTTATGGCTTCATTTTTGTTCTTCTATAAGTCCTCACTAACTCAGTTTGAATCACTCACTTTACTTCAGATTTATCCGTGGGCAGCTGGAACAAAATTTTACCATGGGCACCCTTGACTTCTTGACAAATTCAAAACAAAATAGAACTAAAAAACCACCCAGATGGGAATGAAAACTTAAACAGCTTTCATTATAAAGAATGATTTAACCAGAATCTTTAGGTTAGAGCTAAGGGCAGCCTTCACAAATGCAGCCACAGCTGCATGTTCCCATGTGTCTGGGAACAACATCCATTTTTAAGTTTGTTAAAATAAAACAGTAAATTAAAAGCTACCATATCTCCAGACACTGGTCTATACTGCTCTGTCTCCAGGCTGTCTTCCATTTCATACCTCCTATCCCCCATTCATTTCCTTTCTGGGATTTGGTACCCTCTATTTTTTTACACAAGGAGCTGCTTCTGCCTCAGGAGTCCGTGGGAGCCACCAGCCAGCTGCCTGAGGAAATCCCAAAGTTTCTTGATGAATTCACTCTCCTCTAGTTTTTGTCAAGCCATCCAGTCCCCAAGGCTCTCTCTTCCTCCAGCAAGTAAATTTGCTACTTACAAAGCTGCACTGGAGAACAAACCTGCCCTCTGCCACAGGCCTTGTCCCCCTCAGCACTGACTGTCTTTTAACTGTGTGCCCCAGGATCCAGTCCTGAATCCAAGTCCTTCAAGATATTTTTTGCAGACATTTACAAAACAGAAACAGAGAGAGCATGCAATTCAACAGCCATTTTTGTGATATTGCCCTTTCAGGCTGAAGACAGTTTGAAATCAAACCATCTGGAGCTTGACTTGTCAGTCGAACCAGCTTATGAAGGGTTGTGTTACTTGACTGACACGTATCTCTGCCATGGATCAGTACCAAGGTACATGAGCTGTCAGGGGAAGTGTGAAGCTCATGAGGCTCTCAGATAAATTCACTCTGCTGAAATCAGTCCACACAATCCACACATCAGGGTCTCATTTCCACCCTCACAGTTAATGGTGTGTGGTTTAGGACTTGCCTTCTTTACTTTTTTGCGTATATTTAACATTTCTTAAGACACAACAGGTCACCTTCTTAGCTGTTATGAAATGTGTGCAGTGGCAGAAGGGACCAGACCCTGACCTGGCTGCCTACGTAGAAAAACCTTGGATAATTATCTGGTTGACAAAAGCACATGGAAAACAGTCGCTTCAGGTGTTGAAAATTTAAGCTGCTTATCACATACATCTTTTATCAGAAAAGTAGATCAACCACTAGAACAACTAGCTAGGTGGAGTGGCCATGGAGAATACCCCATTGCCTGATCCTTTCAAAAAGTAACAGGTATTTTTCTGTAACGTATGCTCCAGTTCCAGTAAAAGTCATCAAGCTTGACACAGGAATCATCTGCTGAATTTCTGAGGTTCATTTTACATGGGAAGAGAGGCACGCTGATTGCAATAATGGCCCCTTCTGTCCCTAAAATCTATGAAACTATTTAGTCCATGGAATGGTGCCAGCTCATATCCAGCTGCTAATGTGAATTTGAAGAAGACAGTCCTATAGTGGGGCTGTGCCTCATCAGCTGTAACAGCCTCTGGAGGGTGTTCCTCATTTGGTGGATACAAACACAAACTCAGCTGTTCAGGTCACTGCATGGAGAGTAGCATTTTTTAAAGGGCTGACTCTGGGGGAAAAAAAAAAAAGTGCTATTCTAAAATCAGATCTGAAAACATTAAAGAGAGAGCCTAACAGAAACAGCAAGGATTGCTTAGGTAGAAGACACACGGGAAAGAAAACAGTATTTTCTTGTGCCCTTACAGTGGGTCTCCATGGTTTCAGAAGAGCACTTTCAGAAGAAACCCCTGCAGAAGTCCTCCCTCACACCATGCTGTGATGTGTCAGAAACCTCACTTCAATGTGTGTGAGCAACACATGGTGACACACTCGGCACAGCCAGGAACAGCCCTGTTCTCCTTCACACTGAAGCTCCCAAACCCCAGGCTGCTGGTCTTTGCTAGAAAGCAGAGTGTGACATTCTAATGACTTTAATTTCTCCAGCTTGTGTGAGCTGATTATACCACACAAATTCGTGGGCTACTGCAATAAAATTACGCTCTGCATCACAGTTTTTAACCTCTATTTGCTGATTAGAAAGCAGAGCAAATAAAAATTGCATTCAGAGGTGCATTGCTGCATAATTTTTGTGACACTTGATGGTGGTGCCTTTAATACTACTCATGTCTATGAAGTGTACATAAAGGGAACGTGTTGTAAAGTTAGCTTCATGGTAGTCTGACTTCAATCAGCTCTGAATGGCAAATTGGAGCATCGTTAAATGCAAATAACTCTCATAACATGTTCTCTTTAGATGTAAAATAAAAACTAGAAGCCTCTGTACAGTGCACAGGAATCAAACCACGGTGTTCTTTTGCTTAAGTCATTTCAACCCTGATATTCTCAAAACTACTTTGACCTGTTGCTTTAAGCAAGAAGGATTCCCCTCACACCCTTTTATCCTTAATGACTTCACAAGAAGTCCTGGTCTGCTGCCACTCTGTGTAGACTTCAGCTGCTAGACTTTCTGTTTTCTCATAGCCACTGAGCCTTTTGTTATGCTGGAAATAAAACTCAGTAGCCTTTAGGATGCTAAAGCAAACCTGACCTGTTCTTATAAGCACTATGATGCAAACACATAGTATTCAAACATTATTTAATTCCATCTTTTTTTCAGCCATGTGGCAGCTCTGCACAGAAAAGGCTGTCCCGTGCACACACTGCACTCAATTCCTGAAAATAAAGGACACACTAAAGCTGCTTCTTGTCAGAGCTTGTGGAAGCTCTTGTCTATAACTCTGCATATCTTTGAACCGTGTAAAGCAAACATCTTCCCACAGTAATTTTACATGTAATGATATAATAATAAAATCCATCAGTTGGAAGAGGATATGACTTATCTGCTGCAAAGGTCATAAATGAGGATTTTAATGATGTGAAGTGTAACATCTGAGCTTGCAGGCATCAGAAGGAGCATTTAATTGATGAAGTATTTATGAAGTATCAAGCATCGCTTACTGGAAATGCTTTAATTTATGACTGATATAAAATCCAACTTCCTAAATAGGCTAACAACAACAGCAATTTTGTGGGAGATACTGCTTTTGTCAGCCCCTCTCTGCAGATTCAGCTGCAGGGTTTGCAGTCTGTTATTTCATCTCCTCTGGTGAAAAATAGGAATTATATTCTGATCCTGTCTTGAATCTGAGTGTTGCCAAGGCTGACTGGAAAAACAATTAATGAGCAGGTGATGTGCCATCACAATGAAGAGACCATCGCCCAAGGCAAGGCATTCACACACTTACATGCCCCAAACCTCTGGGAAGACAGGAGTGAAGGCAGTTACTTGGGCCACCAGTTTCAGTTCTTCCCAGTCACAGGCAGCAGCGCAGAAAGTCTCACAGGACACGTTCTAAGAACGATCCTCCAGCACTGTCTGACTGCAGCTTTAAGGCTGTGGAGGGTGAGAGAACACCCATCCATCCCTCCATCCATCCCTCCATCCATCCCTCCATCCATCCATCCACCCATCCATCCATCCATCCATCCATCCATCCATCCATCCATCCATCCATCCATCCCTGCCAGGCATTCTCACCAAGATGAAGGGAATCAGGAAGTCAGAGCCTGTGAGATGGCCCAGAGAGCTGCAGGGATTTTGCCTGCCTGGTGCTGCTGCAGGTGAGTCCGGCTCGACTTGCTGAAAATAAGTTTAATTTACTGCCGGTTAAAACCAATGAAAGCTTTAACAAAGACAAAACACATCCCAGCACATTTTCCCCAGGGCCTGTTGTCCCCCTCACCTGTAGCACTGCAGAGAGAGGTCACCCTCAGCCCTGTCTGGTGCAGCTCCTTCTTCTCACTCTCTCACCAGACCCGGCAAACCTGCTCCAGCTCCGGGCTGCTTGGCAGCACCTGCCGCTTTGTGCTCTTCCTACTTCTGCCCTGTACTTGCTTTTCCTCACTCCCTTACTCACCCAGAGGTTCTCACTTCCAGACAGCCCCACCTGTGGCTGAGGGGCTCGGCCAGGCTCAATTGTAGCTCCTTGGCACTGATGGAATTGTCTGGAACAGACCCTGGGCAGACCCTGGCCAAAAAAGTTGACTTCCCAACTGCTTCCTCTCTCCAAATTGCTCAGGAAAGTATCTCTGGACTCTGAAGAAATCCTTCTGCACTCCTCCAGCTCTGTGAGGAAGGGGTGCATATTCACAGGTGTGCCTGCACTTCAGCCAAAGCTGAGGCTCACCTACAAATCACAGAAATACCAGTCTGCGTAAAATTCACGTCATTTTGGCTTGAACTTGGATATGGGTGTACCAAAATGAAATAACAATAGGATGCAAGGTTTCTGTAATACTTGAATACAGTTTGAGATAAGGATGTGAGTGGTGCGATCATTCCAAAAAGCAGCAATGGGTAAAGTTACACAAGAAGGGGGAGTGGGGAGAAAAAATCAAAAGAAATGGAAGAGTGAGCAGTGCCTGTGGACAGGCAGGACAACAGCATAAGTATAGGCATGAGGAGGGAGAACCTGAGAAGAAGGAAATCAAATTCAGCTTAGTTCTGATTTTTCTCCCTGAAGCTCTCTCAGTTCCACTCACCGTGACTTCAGGGCAAGCACCAAGGAGGGGCTCCGGCCCTCTGGGCTCCCTGTTTGGCATCAGCTGCACAACAGTGTAAAAGGCACAGCTAATTTAGAATACAACTGTTGAATGTAGTGGTTCAGTGTCTAACAAGTGCTGATGGACGTGGTGTGAGAACTGGCCACCAGCAGCAAGGGCATTGTTAATGAATTAATTCAATAAAGCTTAAAACTGTCCTGGTTTGTCAGTCTTCTAAACACTTCCACCACAGCAAGCCTGAATTCCTCGAGCCCACAGTCAGGAACCTGGTGAGCCCATCAGTGTTTGGAGGAAATTGAAGTCACATGTGGGACTTTGGCATCTTAACACGCTGCCCTGGACATCGCATAAAGGACACGGACCATTTCAGAAGCCTAATGAAAATTTAGGAATTTGAATTATTATAGAATCACAGAATCACTAAGTTTGGAAATGACCTCAGAGATCATTGAGTCTTACCAATGGGCTGGCACTGTGGGAGACATATTTGGTGCTCCTGTTGTAAACTGCAGCAGTGTGGAAGAGCTTTGACAGGAGGGAGTAAGATGGAGTGTAGCATAGCTGAGCAAAGAAAGGGGGCAAAAAACAGGTGAGAGGAAGGTAAAAAGGAAGTAGTATTCCCGAAACAAAACTTCCTCCAGTTTCGGAAAAAATCCAAGCACACCAATGACCAAAATCTTCTTCTAGCTGTCTGAAAATCTGCACAGTCACAGTGTGCAATTTGTAAAAGTTACTGACAAACTGCAGAACAATTATACAGCACTAAAAGCATTCAGATGTTAAATTTCTCTCACTTGCTGAGGAGCAAAGGCTTGCAGGAGGTAGAAGAAGCAAGGCCCAGCAAAAGATCACACTTTCCCCTTGACTCAATGTTTTATTAAACCGAAGGCCAAACTCTAGTTTAAATTCAGCTACCAAGTCCAGAGCAGGCAATAATGTCAATAAAGTCTGTGTCTGGAAACATTGCCATTTCAACACACTGAGTGTTCCTGCAGCTACTGGCTGTTTGCAGAGGAACAGAAGAGAGAGGAACAAAGATGAGTAATGGGAATACCCAGAAATCCTGGAATCAAGGGCAATAAAATTAGGTAAACTTTTTTTTATACCATAGGGCAAGAGGAAATAAAAATAAAGGGAATGACTGAGGAGTTCAGACAAAGGAATAACTTGACTGGCTTAGATTGACTAAATCAGAATGGCTGGGGTGGTGTTCAGGTATTCAGACAGATTAATAAGCTAAAAAAAAATCTTGTTGTAGAAGAGAAAGGAAAAAAGACACAAAATGGGAAAGAATGGGCACATTTCTCTGTTGTTTCCATGCTTCCTGCTCCCTTCAGCCTATTCCTAGCATAATGTGTCCACAAAAATTGTCTCTGTCACTGATTGCATGGGCAGCAGTGGCAACTTGCCCCTTCCTCCCCCTGATCCTCAATTTCCCAGTCACTGGCAAATCCTGATTTGTATTTTGTGCAGCAGTTGAGGTGTTTCCTTTTGCAGTCTCCTATGAATATAGAGATACTCTGAAAATTATGCCCAGGTGTACATTCATTTTACCTAACTTTTGTTTTATTCTGACTGCCACAATTTTCATTTGTATTTTGAAATTCAGAGTTTCCCAGTTCCTTTTTGTTTGTCAAAAAGTCCTCTTTTCAAAAAGAAAAGGTTCTGACAGCTTTTTATTCTTTTTGTTTTATTTTTACATCCAAACACATAGCAACCATCTCTTTTCTCTGAACTGCTGCATCTTTTTGTGTTCTCTTCAAAACCTAATTTTCCATCAAAAAAACTTTGTACTTTCTTCTCTTTGAATTAATTCTGGAAACAGATGACGTTTTTGTCTGCAAATACCACTTCATTTTTACCTTCCCTTCATCTGTTCTTCCCCCTTTCCTTGCTCAACTATCCTACACTCCATCTTACTCCTTCCTCTCCAGCAGCAAAGTAGGAAATGTTGTTTATAATAAGCTAGGTAAGGAACCTGGCCTCCAAGGAGATGTGCCTGACCCTTCTCTGAGTTTTAGAGGTTTGCCAGGGGTGGGAAAAGTTGGTCACCTGGGGACGTGTGTTCTGAAATGCTTTAGTAAGCACAGTAATGCAGCAGAGGGAAAGAAAATTAGAGCTAAAGCTGACTGACTATTCAATTATTAATCCTATTCATAAAGAATTTAGCCTCTGTTTTGTTTAGCAAATAGTTTGGAAACTTGTCCATTCCTCCCCTACGCAAAGTGTTCGCTATTTGAAAGGTCTGGAAGGCGTATCTTAGATTGAATGTTTGTCTGTGCTTTGTTCCTTCATCATTTGCATGTGGTGTAGCTTGGTGTGCATGCACTTCTTCCAGGCACCGGTCAAGACACAACGGCTGGAAAATTTTAAGTGGAATTGTATCAGTGGGGGCAAAGGAAAGACACCAAAAATTTTGTCAAGATCACTTTTGCAAATTGCCAGCCATGATGAAAAATACCAGCTGACTGAATTCACCCACATTTTACACAGGTACTACAGAGTAATTTGTCTACTTTTCAATATATATTGGGGTTCAGAACTTCCTGTGAGTCCACTCCTAAGGACTCACAGAGTCATTAGAGTTGAAAGAGGCAAGGGGGAATTTCTAGAGCAGCCTCCAGCTCACAACTCTGTCAGCACTAAATTCAGATTGACAGCTCAGGATCATACAACATCCAGTCATGTCTTGAAAACCTCCTGAGGCAGGGCTCTCACAGCTCCCTTGGGTCCCTGCTCCTCTAGCAGACTCACTACACTATAGTTGCTTTTATCTTTTTTTGCATTACAATCTTCTCCTTTTCAGTTTAAAACCATTGCTACTTAGCACAAACCAAACCAAATCAGATTTTCTTAGCATCAGGTGTCACAGAGCCACAGGGTGGGTCAGACTGGGAGGGGTCACAGTGGGTCAGCTGGTCCCACCTCCCTGCTCCAGTAGGGCCATCCCAGAGCACAGGGCACAGGATTGTGTCCAGATGGTTCTGGAATATTCGCAGTGAGTGAGATCCTCAGCCTCTCTAGGCAGCCTCATCTTTGAACCTGATGTCATATCTGGGTTTGAAGGAATTGAGCCTCTTATAAAATCTGGTTCATGTTTCTGCTATTTACAGGTGTAATTTAAGACACTGGGTCGGTTAAGCCTCACTTAAAACCATTTAGATATGGGATGCAAATTCCCCTCCATTCTGGCAGTTTTGAGAAGCTAATTTTACAAAGAGCTAATAAGGGAGAAGACCTCACATAATGGTGAATTGTTCCAGAATATATCTCATTACTTTATTTCCTGACCGTAAGACAGAACCCAGAACCTTCCTGTTGCTGTGACTGCTCCCCAAAAGTGCGCACACACATGCTACAAATCCACACATCCACGAGCTTTTCCATAGAGACAAAAAGAAATGAGCAGCAGAAAAGCAGAGCAAGTAAATCACCTATGTGATACAATTAACCTCTTTGTATGAGTAGAGATAATCAACTGCATAATTTAAGGAATTATTGACTAGTCAATAGCACTATAAAGAGGCATTTCATTTGTCTGAGAAAGCATCAGCAAAGCTCTGCTGCTCCAAAACAAGTAAGCAAGATAGTGGATAACACAAACCAAGTTGGCCACACCAAAGCAGAGAAAACTATGTCTTGAAGCTCAGGAGTTCAGAAAAAAATAAAACCCCTGGTACTCACTACATAAAAATAGAAAAAAAATCAGGGTCATTTAGAAGAGAACAGAATAACAGTCTTAAAGCATGGAAAAATTGCTCCAGAGTTGTGTATAGTTAACAATTGTCTTAAACTGCATTATGATGCTGTTGTTTTTTTTTTTCTCTTGAGCTCAGATAATTAGCTTTTATCCTGGAACATGAGAGGCATCTTGTCTCATGGTCTTGCCCCCCTTGTTAATTATCTTTAGCTAATTACTAGTTGGGAAAGTAGAAGCTGACAATGTACTCAGCAACCAATTGACACAGAAGTCATCTGCCTGACTGAGATAATAAGCCCAGGCTGGTCATAGCCTATAAATCATCCCCTTGCTGCAGGGCTCCAGCAGCAATCAAGATAAACAATTACACTTTGCAAAACAGCAGCTACTTTGCTCCTCCTTCTGTCAAGAAGCTCAGTTTTATAAGCCTGGTACTAAAACTCCAGCTCAGCTTCTCTCAGTGCAGAGTGGACCCTCATTGCTGCTCCCTGCATCTGTGCAGAGCCACATCTCTGTTTGGTTGCATGCTCTGAAAAGCTGTCTTAAAGCCATTTTTTTTTTTCGCTATTGAGTATACTGCTTTCCCCAGAAAAATGGGAAGGTTTATAGGGAACCTTATACCAAGGTTTTTGTCAGTATTCCTATTAAAAGCAATTCCCAGCATTTACCTGTTTAATCTATTTCCATTTTCTTACTCTTATTCTCACTCTTGGACACTTCTGTCTTCCTGTACTTTAAAATACTAACCAAATAACCTACTAGTGACAAGGCATTCTAATAATATGGTGCTGTATGTCCAGAGCAAGATAAAAGTTATGAGGAAAACTGAATGGCAAAAGATGTTCTCAGCCAACTAATTCATTTAAAAAGCAAAATGTGGACATCTTTTTTAGCAAATGATAGTGATAAAGATCCTTCTGGACTGTAGCCTCTAAAAGCTGATTTCCACAAATGCTGCTTCCGTAAGTGCTGCCATAAAGTTATACCCAAAAGTCAAACTCAGCTGCTGCACACTCTGCAGCTCATTTAACAGTACACAGTGAAAATCTAATCACCAATTTGTCAAAACAGAGCAAAACACTGATGCAGAAAGTGCCTTCACACAATCTGCCTTCAGGCACCAAAATCAGGAAGTTAGATAAGTGGATAGCTAAATCATTAACTCAGGCAGGATGGAAAGCAAGGCTCCTCTCTACTGATGAAAGGAAACTCACAGTCCTGGAGCTTTCCCCTTCCCATTTGGACACTGAGCATCAGAGCAGTCTCAGAAAATTTCTGTTCTCTGGGGAATGGAATAGCAACAATATCCTCTGCTCTTCCTTCAAGCACCATGGTCACTAAAAAAACCGCAAAACAACAAAACAAAGAAAGAAAAACAAACAAACAAAACTAAACAAAAAGCCCCAACACCCAAATTTCAACTTTTTTCACCCAAGGGCCTGCTACTTTCACCCCTGAGGCAACATTAAGGTAACCAAAATATGTAGAAAGGTGGAAATTACTGTCTGACTGTATGTTGTAACAATTCCCAGGCATTTTGTGTCCAGTTTTGCAACCCTTTGTGGAAGTGGTGCCTGTTTATTTTACCAGGATTGCTGTCAAGTTGCTGTCCCTCCTCATTTTGGAAATGCAAAGTGGAGAGGGTCTGCCTGGTGGGACTCAGAGCTGCTTGGGCAGCCTGAGCTTCATCTTGTGCTTGTGTTCAGCACCAGAAGTACAGAACCTGGAATTTCAAACACTTATCAAAGAAAAGAGTGGATCAAAGAAAAAAGTGGGGAAGGAAAATGTATTTTAAATAGCAGGTACTAATTTTTATTGCCTGTTTTGTTTCAAGCCTATCAGACTTTATTCTGTCTAAGCTGTACATATATTTGACAAACAGCTGTGTCAAAACAGTTTATTGTTAATGAACAGTGTAGAAAGATGTCATGCCGCATATATGATGATGGATAAAAATGAGCTAAGTAGTTGTGGCATCAAATGCGGGTTTTAAGGCTGTCTCAATTTCTCCTAATCCAAATTAATTTCTAAAGCTTAAAAAGCCAAAATCGTACCTCAGCTAAATCCTACCACAGCGCTGTTTCTGAGCAAACAGTTCCTTTTCCCAGAACACTGGCTTGGTAAAGCTGAGGCTCAGTCAACCTTATTCAGTAGAACTGCAGCATATTTGGGTGGTGCATGTTATAGTCAGTGGGACCTGAAACAATAATAATGTGTGTTCCCAAGCGTGGGCAACAGTGATTTAATACTTTGAATAAAGCACAGTGAAAACATTAATCAGAGATCTGTAAAATTTTCGTGTCACGTGATCACAATTGATCAAACTCCTTGCAACCTGGTGTAGTCTTGGGAGGACTTTACAGGCTCTTGCACATAAAAGACTCCTTTTTACAAGCCTGTTCTGAAACCATCACTAGAGCAAAATCTTGTGCTGGGGAGAGCTGGGTAGGAGGAGACATCCCAGATGTCAGCATCTCTTAGTAAAGTTGGCCTAAGGCCATTAACAAGAGCAATTCCTGCATGGAAGGAGGCACATAAAATTCTAGTACCTTCCTTACTCTGGGAAACAACTCCTGATGAGGACGAATAAGGGCAATTATACCTTCATGAAGTCCCTGTTATCGCTGATATGATAAAAGCTGCCTTATTTTCTCCAAAGAAGTTGTAAATAGCCAAGAAAAATGGACAGAAACATTAAAATCTTCCTTTAGAATATACCCTAAATTTGAGAAATACAATTTTATGCATTTGCTTTAATTCACTTACAGTGCAAATCCATTACTCTGAACTTCTCAGGACACAATGAGAGACTCAAAAGAGCAATTTTCTTTCTTTTTCGTAAACTATCTGGTTTCTGAGTTAACATGTCATTTATGAGCGTACTTTATGCATAGAACCACAGATGGAGGAACTTGTTCAGCTATATCATTCTAATAAATTTAAAAATAAAATGTTCCTCATTTTCATGGCTTATGTGTTCAACTCAGTTCAAGGTAATAAGAGTTACACTATTTGACCTTCTAAATGCTCTATTAAAAACTGGATTAATATTGATCTCATGAATGGTAGTCTGACAAAGGCATAACAGCTTTTCTGTCAATCTTTAAAAGAGAAGACAACATAAGACCTCTCCAGAACAAAAATTACAGATTCTGAATGAGAGGAAAAAAATCTATACTTAGCATTACTGAAAACCTCAAAATTATTCTACCAGCTTTTTAGCTAAGAATACTTTCATTGCTTGTGAAACTGGAAAGAACATATCTAAAATACAAAGTTAAGATGATCTGCATGCTTCCTGTAGTCAGACTTCTTGAGGGATGAAAGTAATACCTTTTTCCTCATGATCATTTTGCATAGTACAGGTGAATAGACTTTAGATCTGAGTCCCTAAGTTCTTGCCATGGGTTCTCAAGGGAAGAGGCACACAGCTAGATACAAAAAACAAAGTGAGAGAGAGGTGGATTCAAAAGCCCAGCTGTGATTGACTGCTGTGATTTACTTCATCTCCCTCTACACAGATCTCCTGTGGTCTTGATTCACCACTCAGCAGTTGTTTTATTGTGATCATTAGCATCACACTTATCAAAGCCAGACTTAGGTTTTAGCTAGAGCTAGATGGCTAATTCAGTGATCCAGGGAAGAGTCTATAAAAAGAAAAGGTTTTCCTTCCAGGTCATGCAGTGGAGGTTTGCAGACAGAGGCAGTTGACATGAGAAGGGCATCTGAAAAGTGTTAAAAATCTGCTTACAACAATGTATTGACGGCATGCCAGTCAGAGATGGTCCCCGAAAGGAAGGAATTAATACCTGGGCTTCAAATTCAATCTTTGTACAATTATTTCAGAGTTGCTTGGGTGGCTTTTCTGCCAGGTGTGTTATCCTGAATATAGTTTGCTGCTAATGCTTCAGGGAAACCGAATTTCATGCTCATTTACTCACTAATTTTTCAGTGGGCTGGTGTAGGTCCTCTTCAAGGAATGCCCTGAATCCAGGCCTTGCTGAGGCTGGGAGGGTGGGAGGGGTTGTCCCAGCTGTTGGGGAATGGTGACACGGCCACACAACAACCTGAGGAGTTTGGCAAAGCCCTGGCTCACTGAACTCCTCTGCACTGGAGGTTCATGAGTCCTTTTCATCCAAAACTACCCTGTATCCCAGTTTATGGTTTGTTTCATACATTTTCCCCAACCTAAAGACAATGTCCTCTGCAAAATACAATCTTTATGTGTGACAGAGGTTTTTGACTGGTGCTGTACGTAACATTATCACATTCATTCATGCACTCTGTGTTAGTCAAGCTCCCAGTTTTCCTGGCAGAAATTCCCCTTTTTTCCTCTCCTTTTTTTTTTTTTTTAAAGTCTTGTTGAACAGAGAAAGACATGAAAAATTCTGCAGATTTTGGTGGAAACCCTTTTTTTTTTTTTTTTCCTTTCCATGAGGGAGCCCCTTCCATTTCTGTGGATAGATCATCACTCAGCTGTGAAGTGTTTGAGGTCTAAACCCAGAACTGAATAAGTAACCCAGGAAATAATGAGGTTGTTTAGTTAGATGATGCATGTGTAGTACCTGGTCTTTAATTTCTAGATTTTTCATTTTTTTTTCATTTTCTAGCTGCCCAACAAGACACAATTGGTGGTGAATGTAAAGAACTGGTGTCATTGACCTTCACCCTGATATTAGGCAGATCTAATACTCCATATTGCAATTATCTGCATGATACAGACAAACATATATTAAGCTTCTATGTGAAACCATTCCCAGCATTTAGTATTTTTCTCTCAAAGAGAAATCTGTCTTTTCCAGACTCTTATATAACAAAATATAATTTAACTGCTCACTACTATTCCTAGCAGAGGAAGTGATTCTCAAATGTTTACAGATTACTTGGTTATGAAATAGAAGTTTTTATTTGCTATCCAAATTTTAATCTTGGGGAAGTGTGCACAGTATTCCTAAGGGACTGTGTCTCTGTGGTGTTCTCCAAGAGCACAAAAGAAAATAAATGGTTATTAGAATTGTTATTTATAAAGAAAGTCAAAACTATTTCTGACAGAATAATCTGCATTGTATTCTAGCTGCTAGGACTGTTTAACTGTACCGCAGGAAAAACACAGAAGAAAATCCCATCACAAGGGCAGATTTATGTCATTCTTGGGGGAAAAAAAATGCCTTTGCAATGCTACGGTTATTTTTAATCTAAAGCTACTTTAGAGTTTCATTCAACTAGTGTAAGCTTGATTTAGGAGTGCAGCTCTAGGTCAAAGAAGACTAACAGTATCCAAGTAACAAATGATTAAATAAATTACAATTTTCAAGTTGTCTTACAGAAGAAGAAGGTGTACCTAGCAAAACTGAACATAAGGGGGGGAAACGCAACAGCTCAACTCGAAATCTAGATATATCACATTCCATCAAAATATACAGTGTATTTCTGAAGAAACTTTGAAGGCTGAAAGCACAGCCTGTCAGCAATACTCCACACTGCCTCCACCATTTTCCTGTGAGGGAGATTATTTGCACACACCTGATGTGATGTGATTCTTCTTCTTCTTCTTCTTCTTCTTCTTCTTCTTCTTCTTCTTCTTCTTAGACCTCGTCCTGCTGAATGTTTTGCCATGGGGGAGAAAAACAGAAAGAGAGCATCAGTTATGGGTTACTTTGATCTCTCTGGAGCAACTCTCCATTACAATCCTAGGGAAAAGGATGAAGTTAATGTATTTTTGTGACTCAGGACACCATAATATTAGAGCTTCAGAACCATCAAAGCTGTAGCTGAACTTTATGTATTTTATGCCACTGATTCTTGTCATTTTTTGTCTTTTTTTTGTTGTTGTTGTTGTTGGTTGGTTGGTTGGTTGGTTTTGGTTTGGGGTTTGGTTTTTTTTTTTTTTCTGGTTTGTTGGTTTTTTGTGTGTGGTTGGGTTTTTTTGGTTTTTTTTTTTTGGTTTTCCAAAGGTTTTGATGGTCCAGAACACCAAGTTTCCCAAAGTATTCAGGGCAGCTAAGGGTTCATCAGGAGAGCTTAAAGGTACTGCACAGCATAATCTGGAGTGAAAAGGGTACGGAATTCTCATTATTCAAATTCTAATGTCACTTGTTGAAGTTGTCATTACATCTTCATCTTCTTATCTGCCGTGTGGCATACATACAGCAATGCCTCTGCTGAATATACCAACCAGTTTCTTGACATTCTGCACATCCAAAAAACATTAAACCAGAATAGGATTTAATTTGTCATCATTGAATAGATTTTTATTTCAGCTTTTGTCTCTGAATTCTGCAAGAGAGAAGACTTCTTAATCTCAGAGATTCCCTTGTACAGGAACTTCCTCTGTGCTCTGGGTATGACTTTGTTCTGATTTGAAATGAAAAAAAATTTTTAATTTCCAGTGACCTGAAAATTCCACAGATAATTTCTGATGGAAATACAGCACAAAACACTTCAGTTTCTGCAGCTGTATACTTTCTTAGAGTCTAGAAGCATAGAAAGATTGGAAATCCTTCATAAGGTAAGAAAATAGTTTACATTGAATCAAGAAATAAGCAATTATCTGGGAAAAAAAGTAAGAGGGTAAAATTAACTGTTACTTAGTTCTGTGTCTCTTGAGTTAAACTGAGTACCCTAACCTTTGAATTAAATGCTAAAGGAAGAAAAAGAAGATTCATAAACACAGATTCTCCCTACCCCATCTTCCAGTTTTTTGTTTGTTTTTTTTTTTAGAACACAGATCTCTTGCAAGCACATCCATGAAACTGAAACAGCCCTGCTTTTGCACAGCTGGTCTGTTGAGAGCTACCAGCTCCACACACACACCCCCTTTTCACTTCTCATTCAGCCAGTTTACTGGAGTTGAAGGTCCTTCACAAGATAATTTTGGACACTCCTGTTTTCTTGGCAAATCTAGAGGGGAAAAAAAGTGCTTGGTTGAATGGGCATGGCAGAAGTTTAAGAAGCTTCATGCATGGAGTTTAGAAACAGCACCTGTTTGCAATAAAAAGAAAGTGCAAGGCAAAACCAGTTTGTGTTTATAACATCATGCAGAACCTAGGAATTAAGCCCAAGGAAGAAAAGCCACACACCTGATCCCTGAAGTCATCGGGGAAGAAGGACAAAGGCAGATCAGTGTGAGAAGCAAAGAACATTTTCCTTTGAGACTTGCCAGGTGCTCAGAAAATAGCTGCATTAGGTATCACTGCCTGTTCTTTCAGCACAGTAACATCTAAGGGAGCCTGTGCTGATGCCTAGGGAGAAATCCTTCCTCATGCCCACCATTACTGCCAAAATCTTAAACCCCCTGCGACTTGCAGGAGAACAAGGGAACTGCTGCACTTTTATCATTTAACTTGCCTGCTCCAGTAAGGACCCTCTGCTGGTTTGACACCAGTTATCTCTTTGACTGGAAACTGATGTTCTCACCCGAATGGGACAGTACGGAAAACTTTGGCAGTTTAGTAGTGCTATGTGATTTATTGTGATTTGAGCTTCTTATTTTCCCCCCACCTTTCAATAAGTAAATCCAGCCCTGTTTTGTTTTTTTTTTTTCATCATGATATACCATGCAGGGCCTACAGTCTTGGCTAAAAATGCAAATTAATATTATTATTTTCTTCAATCAGAATAAGCTCTCTTATAGATAAAATAACCCTTTGAGAATGACTGTTAGTTACGCTATTTATTAGAGAGTAATTTAACTCTAAAGAGCATTGCAGTAAGAACTGGCGTTTTCTCTCATGTCATGGTACCAACTCACAGAATATTGGGAAATAGCTTAATAGAAATCAGATTCTTCTAATCAGCATAATTTTATCCTTTTGTGATAGGCAAGAGGAGTACTTGGAATGTAAAAGTACTTGGAATGTAAAAGTACTCTTGTTTAATAACATGTAGGTATTTACAATCCTTGGATATTGCAGGTATTCTCTCATTTGAAATTTTCAGTGTGGTATGACAAAATTATATGGAATTAGGCAAAGTGTAAGCATCTTCCCACTATTATAAAAATCCCTCAAATTTGTGTTTTAACTGAAACCCTCACTTTTCAAAGGTTCCTATAAATAATAGCTGTTCACTTCAGACAGCACATATTTAGGGGCCAGGAGAGAATTTTGTGCACCTCTCTACCAATCTTCCACATAAATTTTGAGCAATGTTTCTTGCCTGTGAGCCCTCCCAGCTGACAACGAACACTTTAATCCCTCCTGCCAATATGCTGCTGCTCACAAACAAGGAACAAAGTATTACCTCTCCCCTCTTACAGAAAATATGATTTTGGGGTTTTTTTCTCCCATTTTCTCCACTTTCCTGCAAATCTCTGGACAAAGTTCTTTTCAGTAGCTTCTCAATTTTTTTTTTTTTTTGTGTGACCCTAATCAGTTTCTTTTAGGAAACTGCAACTGTGTTGTCACTGGACAAAAATGTTACATATTAGGCAAGTATTTATCCGAGGGATTCTGCCAGTGAGCAGAGGAACATCAAATTTAAGTGTGAGCTGTGTATTCTACTTCCTTGAAAATACAGTACTATATGCAAGGTAAAGAAAATGCAAACTTCGCAGTCAAAATGGATGTGGAATTCCGTCACAGAGCCAATTGCCTTCAAGAGACAGAATTCCTGGCTGTACACAGAGACATTTCATGATACCAGTAAAGATCATATGATGCAAAGCTGAACAGGCTTGCACAATTTCAAAGGAAATTTAAGCAGAGTCTAAAAGACGTTTGCACAGAGTTTTTGCAACAGAACTGTAATTTTAATAATTGATATTTCCCTATATTAGGCAAAATCTGTATATCTGAAATGTCCTATAACAGAAGAAAATGCTCCACACAGCGGACTAACAAAAGAGTTAGGGGAGTACAATGCACAAAACGTTTCTTCTATTCTCTGCATCACTCAAAAGGTATGTTTCCTTCTCTTGTTCTTTGAAACTGGTGTTGTGATAAGGATATAGAACTTTGGCAGGAAAAAAACCCAGCAACCATCCATTCCAGCTGGTCTTCAGAGATCAGAGGCGCTGGGAGCAGCTGGGCTTCGTTTCTCTCTACAGTCAATTTGGCACTATCAGCCTGGCCACATTCAGTAGGAACTTTCCTGATCACAGACTCACAAATAGTGCAGTTTGCCAGCTTTTGATGCCCTAGCTGAGTTCATAAAGGACCTACACAATCCAGAATCACGAACTTACATGTGAGTTCACCCGAACTTCACAAAAATTCACGGATGAGTTCATTGAAACGACAGAGGGCAGATTCAGAGCTACCGGTGAGAGGTGCACTGGCTACAGAGTGTCAGGCTGCAGTAGCAGAGATCTATTAGAGGGATATAGATAATATAATATATATGTTGTATATTTTATTTATATATGTATACATATATATATAAAATACATAATCTATCTATAGATACAGATATATAAATATATAAATATATAAATATATATTATATAATCAGTCTATAGACACAGATATATAAATGTTCCCATGTCCTCTCCAATGGAGCTGGAGGCGCAGAACTTACCCAAAGATGGCCCTTCAGGAAAAGAGGAGAAGAGACAGAACCTGTGGACCAATCCCGAGTGAGCAGAGATGTTTCCCCCTCTCCTTTCTTGCCACCAACACCCCCCTTCTTTTATACTATAATTTTTGCCCTTCCCAGAGGGGTGGAACAATCGCCTGTTATAGGGTGGGATGTTGGTGACTGTGGTCATACGTGTAAGGCATGTTTTCTTTTTTTCTTCATTTGCATTCTCCGGGGGGTGAAAACTAATTTGTAAATGAGAGCCTGGGTTGGTTTTGGTCAGAATTTATAGTTGATACAGAAGGTAAAATAAACACTTGGGTCCTCCTCCACCCTCTGAGGCAGCAGTAGAGGCTCTCTGACCTTCAACAGAGCGTTTTTTCGTTATCTCCTTCACAAACCAGATTTACAACAAGGCTTATTTCTCACAGTGAAGGGGGAGTGTGACCAGTGGCTGGTGCAGAGATGCAGATGTTCTCCTGCGCCTCACTGAAACAACATCAGCTGAGAGGACTCGCTTCACTCCAGATATATTTCAGCCTTCAGGCCTTGCCTGAGCCAGGTGCAAGATAAGCACAGGGCCCAGCTCATGTTAGTCTTCATCAATTCTTCANCGCTGGGAGCAGCTGGGCTTCGTTTCTCTCTACAGTCAATTTGGCACTATCAGCCTGGCCACATTCAGTAGGAACTTTCCTGATCACAGACTCACAAATAGTGCAGTTTGCCAGCTTTTGATGCCCTAGCTGAGTTCATAAAGGACCTACACAATCCAGAATCACGAACTTACATGTGAGTTCACCCGAACTTCACAAAAATTCACGGATGAGTTCATTGAAACGACAGAGGGCAGATTCAGAGCTACCGGTGAGAGGTGCACTGGCTACAGAGTGTCAGGCTGCAGTAGCAGAGATCTATTAGAGGGATATAGATAATATAATATATATGTTGTATATTTTATTTATATATGTATACATATATATATAAAATACATAATCTATCTATAGATACAGATATATAAATATATAAATATATAAATATATATTATATAATCAGTCTATAGACACAGATATATAAATGTTCCCATGTCCTCTCCAATGGAGCTGGAGGCGCAGAACTTACCCAAAGATGGCCCTTCAGGAAAAGAGGAGAAGAGACAGAACCTGTGGACCAATCCCGAGTGAGCAGAGATGTTTCCCCCTCTCCTTTCTTGCCACCAACACCCCCCTTCTTTTATACTATAATTTTTGCCCTTCCCAGAGGGGTGGAACAATCGCCTGTTATAGGGTGGGATGTTGGTGACTGTGGTCATACGTGTAAGGCATGTTTTCTTTTTTTCTTCATTTGCATTCTCCGGGGGGTGAAAACTAATTTGTAAATGAGAGCCTGGGTTGGTTTTGGTCAGAATTTATAGTTGATACAGAAGGTAAAATAAACACTTGGGTCCTCCTCCACCCTCTGAGGCAGCAGTAGAGGCTCTCTGACCTTCAACAGAGCGTTTTTTCGTTATCTCCTTCACAAACCAGATTTACAACAAGGCTTATTTCTCACAGTGAAGGGGGAGTGTGACCAGTGGCTGGTGCAGAGATGCAGATGTTCTCCTGCGCCTCACTGAAACAACATCAGCTGAGAGGACTCGCTTCACTCCAGATATATTTCAGCCTTCAGGCCTTGCCTGAGCCAGGTGCAAGATAAGCACAGGGCCCAGCTCATGTTAGTCTTCATCAATTCTTCACCAATTTTAGGCAACTCTTAGGCAAATCTGAAAATTTACCATAATCTGCCAGCTATTATGTAGCACAGACATGCAAGATTACTTGTTTAAGTATTTTTTTTACTTAATTACCTTATTACATTCAAGCTTACTTAAAGATTTCTACCCTTAAAATAAGTCTTTTTCAAAGTAGGGATAGACTTGTACAATGTTTACCCCAAGGAAGGACAATTTGTACAGTATAAAACAGTTCTTAGTTTTTAGGCTAAAGATATCAAAAGAGGCTCAGAACATTAAAAGAAACCAAGCACTTGAAAGTGCAGTAATAATTAACAGTTCTACAGGAAAGTTATCAAACCTATATTACTAAAATCATTTAGGAACATGTCAAAGTAATAGATTTTAAAGCACGGTTATTCTTGTTCATGCCTCAGAAAAGGCAGACAACTTAGATCAATGTAAGATAATGTGTTGATAGGTAGCAATCAATCCTGTTTTCTAGGATTCAACAAAAAACAGGATTATCATAGTTCTAGCTATGCGAACTATAGTGTCTTGTTAGGCTGTCAAAACACAAGACATGCAAATACACTGGAAATACAGCTACATTTCCAATTTTCTTTTTTAAAGGATTTTCAGATGTGTGACTTACATTAGAAATATGCAGGACATGGAGTAAAGGAGGTGCAAAGTATCCCTCACTGAGATTTAAGGAAAGCACCTTTTACACCAGTCTCATCACTAAATAAATGTGAGAAAAGAATACACAATTAGAAGAAAAAAAGAGTGCTCTTGGATGAAAAGGGGCACCAAAAGGGATTTTAGGAACTAAAATTTGTACCTTGGTGGTGACAGGAAGTCCTGTTCACTTGACATTCTGCAGACGCCTGTCACAAGATTGGGACCCCACCCAGTGCCTGTGTGAGCTCAGCACAGGAGGAATCAGTAAAAAAAGGCTACTTATGCAGAAAAGACTTGTGGCTGCACAGAAACACAGTTATGACAACAAGGACCTATATCCTTTTCAAGCTGATGAACTGCATGCAAAAGTAATCCTTAGTCCTAGGAAAAACTGGTGTGAAAATGCAGCTGACTTTCTCCAGCCTCCCTTGTAACTCATTCAAAAAGAAAAAAAAAAAAAAAAAAAAAAGGCAGAAGTCTCAAAAACACTGCAATTTGCAAGTGTTCTGCAATGGGCAATGAGCAGTGAGAACCTGAGTGACTCCTCTAACAAGGGGAGCAGGGGGACACCACATGAGACACCTCTTGTAAGACACTACAGAGGTGCACACCTTGACCCTCAGGAAGACAGCTTTCTCTAATATCACTATTTTCTCTTAAAGCAGTTAGTATACTCTTTTTCTCCTATAAACAGGGAGGACTGAGGAAGTCAAGGACTGATTATCTGCAGGCACAGCAGCTGCAGAAAACAATCTCCTATCTGCTGCTAGCTGTTTTCAGCTTCCCATGAAGATGCAGCAGGACACTGGCCCATGCAGTTCTCATTTCCTAGACCAAGGAGAGTAGCATGGGATTCCTTCCCTAGTCCTGTGTGTGAAAAACAAAACATATTCTCCCCACAAACAGCTCAAACTCTTGAATTTTTTTACCTGATGAAAGCTGCCTTTCAAATGAATGCTATTCAAATTTCTCCAGAGAACCATAAGAGAGAAGAAAAGGAAAAGAAGAAAAATGGAAAAGGAAAAAAAGCCATAACAATAAAATAAAAGAAAATTTAACAAATACTACTCTGTATGCTGGAGAAAAAGAGGACAAACAAAAAACATGGGAATCACAGAAGTTCAATATAAAAACTGAAGAATTGACAAGAGAAATATTTTGCTATCTAAAGGCTTGTGCTTGTGCCCTGAACAAGTCATACTTTTAATCCAAATTCCTGAGAGTTCACCTGAATATTTGCTTTTTCAACTGGATGCTTCTAACTACCTGGTAAGGGTGGAATGCCTGCCTCCTAACTAATATGATGCAGAAGTAACTGCAAGCCAATCAAACTCATGTGAAGAAAAGGTTTGTGGCATTCTTTTTATTAATTAAAGAAAAAGGATTCTAATTCTTGCATTCAGAACATACCCATTTCTGCTTTCATTAATGTTATTCTGTCATAGATACAAATTGAAATACAGAAAATTGCGTTTTTAAAATTTAAGGGGAAAAAAACCAAGAAGAAAACTACATTTTTATTATGGGGAGAGTGGACGAACACTGGAACAGGGTTTGAAGACTTTCCGTCCTTGGAGATGTTCAAAACCCAGCCAGACACAACTCTGAGCAATCTGTTCCTCCTCTGGTTTGTGAAGTTCAGCAGATGATCTGCAGAGCTGCCTTCGCACCTCAATTACTCTGCAATATAGGGAAAGGAAAGAATGTACCAGAAAGGGAAAGAGATTCTGAAACAGATGCAGCTGCACACAAACAAACCTCCTTGTTCCAGAAGGAAAGAAGAGCAGTGGTAAAATGCAGTGTATTTTGCAACCACCTGGTGCTTTCTGAGGACTTTTCGTGTGCTGCCTGTCTTGATTGCTATTCCCTGTGAGGAGTTCACCGGTCTGATGTATTAGATGAGCAGATCTGCTTTACACAGGGTGGGCTGTGTGACGGAAAGTCAAGTAAGAGTATAGAAAAAGACTAAAAGGCTAGAAGAAGAAAATAAAAGTGTTCATAAAAATACTAAGTTTTCCTACTGGTAAATGTGCATAATTGTGGTCATCAGGTCGAAGTGTTTTCCCACTGTCTTGCTTCAGTCGTGTTTCTACACTCTTAACACATGATAATCTTTTTGTTTGTTTGTTGTCAGCTGGGCTTGTATGCTACAAGAATTTAAGTAATTGCCACAGGAAAAAAAATTCTTTTAAAGTGAAAAAAAATGTTCGGTCTGAGCTAGTGAAAATTTTAATACAAGAACTTTCTAGAAGTAAAACACTTGTGTTCTTGCCTCCTGAGTGTTCCCCGTGGTTTTTGTGTGCTTTTGAGGAAGTGACACCTTCCAAACTGACCTCTCATGTCACAGGGACCACTTGTTACAGCCAGGTTTCTGGCAAACGAATTTTCCCATGATGAAGACACTTGGACTCTAAACACAAGGTGACTTCTATTAGCCAAGGCCGCTTGTACAGCTGATGCAGGATGACAGGATAACTCCTGGGATGGGGACAGCCAGAAACCATCCCATCCTCTGTCCTTCTTTTATTTTCCCAAGATCAGCTGGGTTACTCAAGTGCTTCACTCTTGAATCGCCAGCTGTTAACGGCATCCACACGAATGCCTCTGGGAAATTCATAACCTTAGACTCGGTTACCCTGGAAATGTCCTTCAGTTTCACACTGAGTGAGGAGCTGTAAAAACTCAGCCAATAGTACTGGAAAGTTTAAAAGGCAAAACAATATAGGGCCTTTGTAGTCTAGCAGAAGGAATATTCAGGCTTTGCAAACATCTGTCTTTTTCTGAAGTTTGTCTTTAATGGCCTCTCAGAAAGACTAAGTTCTCTCACTACTCAGAAAATCATTCTTTAAGAAGCTATTAAGAGGAAAGGGAGATAATCTGATCCTAGTTAATTAGAAACTCTCCTGTCTGTGTTAAGGATAGGCTTGTGGACATTTGCATGAGTACCTAAGTATTCTAGGGAGGCGTAGGAACTTAGGTCTGCTTAAAAAGTAATGACCTTGGAAGGAGACTAAGAAGTTATTTAAACCAGGATGGGCAACACAGTGAGGGGTGTAAGTGCTAGAGGTTTTTAAAAAAAATAATAAAAGACCTTGAATAGCAATATTCTCAGGTTGAAGACATAAGCTTGTCCTAACCTGCCAAGGATGTGGTCAAGGATAGGGTGTGGTCTCCCTACTGCACTCTAGAGGAAATATGAAAGGTGTTACTTAGCAGTAACACAGAAGCAAAGAGGCTACTGAGGTCTGTGGTATTTCAGTACTACCCACTGGGACGTTACCTGTGTGGATAAGTACATGAACCTGTGATTAAGCTTTTCTTCTTTCAGTTTTCTTCTATTTTAAATCTAGCTAGGAGAAACAAAACAAAACAACTTTAGTCCTGGGCTATCTCTGTTCTCCCAGCTAGCAAACACAAATTTTATCTTTGACCTGAGCAACATGCTGGCTAGCTAGAGAAGAATTTTCGGTGAGTTATGAGCACAATTAAAAGCTCATCTCGAATACTGTGATGACTTAGTTTCATGGCTGCTACGTCGTAAAGATATCTAAGACCCATCATTACCTGTAATATCTGAGCCATAAAGACTTCTGCATGTGCAAACTGAAGATTTTAGAGTCTCTTCGTTCTTAACTGATCTGGTTGGGAAAATAAAACATGGGGGGTCCAAGTATGAGAAAGCACCTACATAATACTCTAGTTAAAATTGCAACTTTTTGTTTCAGGATGAGAATGTCTTAGGGGAATTAAATCTCTGGAATGTCTAGAAGATAGTGAGTGGACCAGAGCCAGTAAATAACATTAAAAGTTAAGATAGCAAGAGACATACTCTGTAAGAGCTGTAAGTGCAGTATTTCACCATAACTGGGACAGATAGAAGTGCCAATTGTTCTTGTCACTTTCTTCTTCAGCCTTTCCTCTTCTGAACATGTCAAGAATAAAAATCCCATTTTGACCAATACAACTGTGCCCCACATACAGTAAAGGAAGTGTGATCTTTAGCTGGCAGAACGATGCCTCTAACCGGGTCTGTCAAAAACCTCCATCTCGAGCGTAGCTGTTGTTGAGTGCTGGCAATTCGGGGCAGAAGTACATGTGCCACTTCAGTCTGTGGAGAAATACTGAAAGACAAAGCTCAGCAAGGAGAAGTGTCTGTGTTGGCAATAATTCAGAAGAAACAAGCAATCTGCAGCCCCAGGAGCAGGGACACTGAGGGAGCATGGGGTGCTGCCCTGAGAGAGGCAGGAAACAAAGGATGAAGAGGCACGGAGGTGTTGTGGTCATGCTCTATTAAAAACAATGCAGCCAGTGGGAGCTAAGCCAAGGAAGGGTCCAACCATGACCAAAAGTCGAACTTTGCTTCATTAACTCAAAAATACATATTGCTTTTCATGCTCTCTGTACTCTAATGAAATAAAACCTGTAATGCTTTACACATATGTCTAAAGTCACTCAAACCTCACCTAATCATGAAATGACACCAACTTTACCTTTCCCTCACCCTCAGAGGAAATAATATAAATGGAAGTTAAGAGAGGAGGGATGTCACTCTTCTGTCCTGGGACAGTTGGTGGGCTATACCCATCTCTCCGCGTAAGGATGCCTGTCGGGTAGACTTTAGTCCATGGTAACCAGTGTGCTCATGAATAGTAATTTCTGCATCCTATTCTGGCACAGCAATCAATAAACGTCACTCTTTGTGAGCCTGTGATCATGAGTGTTCCCAGACTTAGTCTAAACCACACTGTGAATCTGCGGTTGTTAAAGTTCATATTGTTAATGAGCAGATTTATTGTGTCAAATTGGTTACTCTATGAGATTATCTGTGAATCTGCATCATAAAGGTCCTGCAAGGACTTGAAAGACGGACAACATGCAGACCAAGAAAGGCAAGGTCTAGTCAGCCCTGGGCCCAGTAATCTGTGGATGATCTGGAAAGCAAGTGGATCTCCCTTTCCTAAAATTTTACAAGGCATGGTGTCCTCATGCCTTACACTACAAATAGCAGAGCCCCTTGCTCTGTGTCACATTATTTCTCCCTGCCATGTGCAAGAGACAGATTCCTTCTGGAAACAGCACGGGCTGTGGAACTGTCTTAAAATGTTCTGTCACAGACTTTGCAGGTACTGCTCCTGTACTGAGGACCATGTGAGAACACAGAGAGGGCATTCACTGGCTCACTTCGCTCTCCTTTCAATGACTTTGAAGATACTGTAAAGATACTGTAAAGAAACGCAAGCATCTTATAAAGTGAAATTCCAGTGGCAATTTCCAAGTTTAGAAACATTTCTCTGGTTACCCCTTCCCTGACTTCACCTTGTTCTCTGCCGAGCAGGAGGGAAATTTTTTTTAAGTGGACATCACTGATTTTAAAAGGGTGAATATATCAGTGATCTGCTGCATCGGTTTTATCTTTCAACAAACTTTTTAAAAGTACCAATTATCTTTGAACAGTAGTATCATGGGAGACAGTCTTTCGCTCTTCTCCTCTCCTTGTTATCCATAAGTTTCTGGAGAAACATGCAACAATCGATATCTATCTCTACTGGGCAATATAAATTCTGTTAAGCTTGCCTGAATCAATCAGCCATGAGGCCTGATTTAATTTGTCTCAAACTTCTTACAGCAGAGAAGGTACTCTCAAGATTAATTCAATTCTGGGTAGAGAAGAGCAAAAATCAGGGTACAAAATCCCCTTTTTTTTGTACAGCATGCTGCCAATAATTGTCAGGGCTATCAAAAGGAAAACAAATTTTCTGTCTCTCCTTGGAAATTATTCCTTCCATTAAGCCACTAACTAACTCTAGGCAGTAGATTGAGACACACAACAGACAATCAGACTAAGAACAAAGAAGTACGGTTATCAGAAAAGGTAGGGGTGACTCTTACTGCATAGACCTTTCATTAAATACTCCAAGAATCCTGTTGAGACACTGAATCTTGGGTTGATGGAAACATCTGGAAGTGCAGTTCAGTGAAACTCAAACTTCAGAAAATAGCCCTGTGCTGAACTGCCTGCATTAATAAGCACCAAGTAACATAGAAGGATGCACAAGGATTCACAATTTATCTTGTTGATTTCAGCTTCAGTTCTTCCATCAAGTCTGAGTATTTTTCCATTCCCAAATATACTACCTTGGGCAAATATTAATGCTCCATCAATTGATCTCTTGCAGTGCATTTTAATGGAAGACTAATGCAATGGATCACGTTCATTTCTCACCAGGCATTGATGGAAAGCTGATGGGTAGAATTATGCGCTTCTGAAATACTATCCAAAGGATGAGATGTAATGGACCCAGAAACTGTATGGAGCTGTTAGTCATTCTGACCAATTACATATACTAATACTCCACTTTTTTGTATCCTTGTCTTTGATGCAGAGGAGGTCACAGCTTCTGCCAGCCATCGAAGCAAATGTTTCTGAAACTGAAGTGATGGAAAGTTCTGGAGAGGGTGTTGAGAACAAACGCAGACCACCAAATCAGTTGCAACTGTAAGCAGGGATGCAGATCCAGAGGCAAACATGGGTCAGAAAGCTGCTGTCAGTTTTGACACCATGCTAGTAACATCAGAGGAACACCAAGAAGTGATGAAGATCTGAGTGAGTATTTTGTGTTAACTCTTATGGAAACATGACTGAGTGCCTGTAAGAAATCAGTCTGATGTTAACTGGGTCTGTGATTCCTTTGGTATTGGATTAAGCAACATGTGCAAAACACCAATATCCTCCCTGGTGTGTGCAACTGAGACTGAAACTGTTCACTGGAATAAAGCAGAACTAAAATTCTACTTCTTTCTTGGTCAAATGGTTGACTTTGGAAGCAAATACCCAGGGAAAGGTTAGTAGGTTGTCAGAGTTAAGAAGTGTTTTGCAAATGTAGTGAAGGTGCTGCTGCTAAGTCTGTGTTATTGACAACAAACTGGTACACTAAATGCTTGAGTTAGAATGTGACTTGTGTTTGATGAAATTAAGTGGAATCATTAATTAAGATCTCATATCTTACCTCACCTGTTCCAGACAGAAAGATATATCATACCCTGCAATACAGGTTTTAGTGGCACCAGCCAATATTTCAGCACAGGTTAATTTCTGATCAGCGGGGAACCATTAGGACATGTTTGCAGTGAGGCATTCTTTAAAATTCTATCAATTCCTGCAGTTTTCACTTTCTGGTGACCAGCCTTTATGTTTAGGTTGTCTGCTGCTTCATAGTAATTACTGCACGTGTGCCCTTGTGCCAACAAGAGAGTTTACAAAAGTTTGCTTCAGCCTCATAAGGATGGAAATGACACGTGCTGGGGTAATTAGAACCTTCCTCCATCTCATCATTATCATCACCAGATGTCTCCATGCCATATTTCAGGGTTTGCAAAGTTTCCTACTTTTTGGCTTTCTTTAGTCAAAACTAGGAATAGCAACAGGTTCAGTAAGAAGCCTAATTTTTCCTGCAGCTGTTTTTCTGAATTTTCAGCTGCAGACAATACCTTTTTAAGTCCCTTATTCCCTGTTCTTAGGTTTTGGGTTTCGGTCATGAGGAGATCTACCCGTGTACCGAGCTTTTCTTAGTACTCTCTTTCAAAAGTCAATAATGTTTTCAATACTTCAGTTTTGGATTTCAAAGCAGTGTATTCTAAATCTGGAATTTTGTGAGGAGACAGTATGCTTTGATTTTCTTTAGTGCACAAAATAAATGAGTCTCTAATACTGTGCAAAGAATTATTTTTTCATTACATTTTTAAACTTTTTGCTCACTTCTACAGTTTTCTATCTACTATACCACTTTGTGCTCATTTTCCCAAAAATTTTGGGCCCATTCTATTCCCTCTCGGAATTACGCACTGTTATATTTTTGCAGCAGTTCATCCATGGAAATCCTGCTGACTACACTTTTTTTTTTTTTTCTGTTGCATTAGAGGATGAAATTTGGCAGAAAATAAATCCAGTTGCATTCCAGCTGGTACTCAGAGATCAGAGTGGCTGGGTACGGCTGGGCTTCGTTTCTGGTTATGACCAATTTGGCACTGTAACTCTGGTTTCATTCAGTAAGGACTTGCACAACTGCTGATTCATGAGTTGTGTGGCTTATTGAAGCAACAGATTATGCAGGTTCAGAATTGCTGCTGTTAAATCCACTTACTGTGTTAGCACTAAATATACTGGGGCCAGTGACTGACTAAACTCTGTTCACTAAGCTTAACTTCACCCCTGATAAAGCTTAGTTTCACCTGAGTGTGTTCTGATGCTGTCAGAGGCACAAATCATAGGTAAGAGTCATAAGAGATTTAAGTTCCAGCTAATGGCATTCCATGATCGGGTGGAGTTTGACTTTAGTCACATCTCTGAAGCATGTGCAGGTTTTCCTTCATTAACATATGACAGGGTAGCAAATGCCACTGGGTTGGAAAAGCAATATGTATTTTCCAGTCAGTAAAGCAAAGTTCAGCTTTCAGTTGGGCCCTTTGGCTTAGTTCTCATCAGTTCCATTGTTTCAAACAGAGCATGACCACAACACCTTGGTGCTGCTCCATCGTTTGTTTCCTACCTCTCTCAGGGCAGCACCCCAAGCTCCCTCAGTGTCCCTGCTCCTGGGGCTGCAGTTTGTTTCTGGTGAACTATTGCTCAGCTCTGTATGTCTTCTCGCTGAGCTTTGTCTTTCAGTATTTCTCCACAGGAGCCCACCAGAGTTCCATGGTGAAAATTAAACAACAAATTAAACATTGGGAAGAGCATAAGAGAAACCTTCTCCCAGCTTCACTAATTTCCTGAGCAAGAAACCATGTAAGGTTTTCAAATACTCTCCAAGTTCAAGCCTAGTGGTTCAAGCTTAAGTAGAACAGGTAATAATTCCAGATGTTCCTAAATCTGCCTGTATATGGACTGTACGTGGATAATGGAGTGGCTGACAGTCTTTATTTGTTAATGGAAGGTTTTCCAAATTTGGCATAAGAAATAATTTCTGTCCCACCACCTCCATCCCACTGCCAAGGTCTAGTTTGATCAATTAAAGAAATTTGTCAGCAGTAAACTGAATACAATGCTTTGGACATCCTTGGAGGAGGAGGAGGAAGAAGAAGGCAGCCAGATACCATCAACTAACAGCATTCGGACTTGATAATGCAAAATGTTAATCATTGTCCTTCTACGCAGAGCATCAGGAATAGTGAGAAGAGCCAAATATAAATTCTTTTCTTATCTTGCGTAGAAGTGACTGGCTCATGGCTAGTTCAGTACATCTAGAAATTATCTAGGATATAAATCAATATTTTTATGCAAGGCTTGTTTTTCTTGCCTGCAGCCTTGACTCTTGCGCTCTGCAAGCAGTAGCCCTGGTAGAGACACTCGTGAAGCTGCAGATACCTTTGTGACAGCAGGATTGATACAGAGATAAAAAGGTAGGAGGAAAGAGTTTGACTACAGTGCTTCAGCATGGAGTGCACGAGTTCCTGCAGTTCAAGGAACATCACAAATTCAGTTTTTAGATTTTCTTCCTTTATACTAAAACTTTTTAATTATAAAAAGATTCATGTGTGATCTAACGCCTATTTATATCCTACCTAGATAAACAGGCTAAATCTGTGCCCTCAGTCAACACAACGCTAAGCACCCAAAATGAGATTAGTCTAACCTTTCTGTTGCAAATGATTTATTGATCTTTTGGAACAGATCCCATAGCTTGCCTTAAAACACGCTAATTTTGAAATGTTCTGGATAACAGTCTTGCTTCAGAGTAAATACCCATTGCATTCCCAAATGGCTGCCTACAACACCAACTCCCTTTCTTCTTGAGGAAAGGCTGTAGATCTTCAAAAAGCATCCAAGCTTCTGCTGGCTCCTGCATTAATGGGATGACCATCTCTAGACAACCCATACTGTGTCTCATTGTCTCAGCCCATTGTTCAGGAAACTGGTAGCTTTAGGCTATTTCTGTTACCTTATCTGTTTGAGATCAAAAACATCCAGTACTAAGAACAGCAGCCTCCTCCCCCACCCCACATCCAACACCAGCATAAGGACTGAGGAGACGAAAAGTAAAATTTGTGGCAGAAAAGAGGCATGGTATTTCTACCTCTCCTTTCTCTCTTGCTTGCAATTGCAGCCAACTTGGCAATATGTGTATGGAGAAGTTTGACAAAATTCCCTTTGCTCCTCATCTATTTTCTTCACAGCCTTCTCTAAACTCAGTGCACTCAAGGCTTGAGAGAGAACATAACCATTTGAGTTCCAAGGTGTTGTTCCTTCAGGAAGAGTGCACACCTGGCAGTCCTATAACCTGTTGTGGGAGAGCATCTGCATCTCCCCTCCATAAGGAGTATGTCTTTCAAAGAACAAAGTTCTGAGTGGAAAGACTGGCAGGTCTGAAGACTGTCTCTTTTTTGTTTTCTTTGAAAAAGAGTATTTTGTTGTAAACTGAAGTTGTCTTTCATGCCACTGTTTGAACCTTTGCTCATTTCTGATTTCTTCTCACTTATAGTTTTTTGCTGTTTGACCTTATCTTTTATGCCCTTCGAAAAAATGAGGTTAATATGATGCCTTTCAGTTAATACTTCTGTTATGTTGCCACTGGCTCAGTGCCTGTCTTCTGCAAAGTCAGTCATCCCTCTGGATGTAGGAGCCTCCTATGATTGCTTGGTACAAAGTATATCTGTGCTGAGAGCAACTCTTTCTCAAACATCCATCCATAATGGATTATGTTATGTTCCACTTTCAGCTTCTAACAGGAGCTATCCCAGCTGAGCACAGAAATGTTAACTTGGCTGTTTTGAGAGGCTGCTGACTGCTTAAACAGAAACTCCTCTCAGTCAGCTTCTGTGCCATCAGTGGCTGTCAAAAAGGGTCAGTTGTGCTAGCCCTGTGTTGCTCCTATCTGCATGTATACATATAGTATCTCCAAGACTAAATTATACCACTAAAGTAAAAGAAGTTATGGGACAAAGAACAGTGATACCCTCCTGCATGCCTGTCTGCCATGTGTGTTTGCTATGACAGATACTATGACTTAACACAAAAACCCTCCCCTAAGTTTGGCTCTTTCTCCTTTGCAACCTCTGTCTTTATGGCAATGCTCATAGCTGGAGCATGTCTAAAGAATACTGAAAAAACAAACACGTTACTGTTGTGAAAGCTGCACACAAAATGCTTTTTTTAAACTTAAATCATATCTTGAAAGTGGTTGTCACTCATCCTTTTCTGATTCCTTTATGTGCAGTGTGGTGTATCCTTTAAAATGTTCTCATCTACTGATAACTGCACAGGAGCATCTAGCCCTGTAATAAAGAACATCAGAAAGTCCTATGAAATTCTTCTTGATGGTTTGTTTTGGTTTGTCATTTTTTTGTTGGTTCAATTTTTGCTGTTGTTGGGCTGTTTGTTTGTGTGATTGTTGTTGTTTCTTGTTGTTTCTTGGGTTTTTTTACATAACCTTGATCCAATATTGCTATCTAGTGTTTTACCCAGATTTGAATCATTGCATAGTACAGCTCAGGGGGGACACACATTCTTTAGGTAATTGTGAAGCTTGCACTGTCAGATATGGGGTATGAAGTGTCAGAATGTTAATTTATTCCTTCTCCATGTATGGAAGTTATTCTGGTTTTAATCAGAAGATCGTCATTTTTGTATATACTCTCCTCTGTCAGCTTCTGCGCAATCACTAGCTGACTTTCCAAAATTAGGAATAGTGGTAGTGTTACATAAAGATAAATGCAGAGTCACTTTCATTTGCTGCAGAGGTCAGCACTACAGGTTATCATCAAACTGTAAGAGAAATGGATCCAATGGGAAAAAACTGTCAAATTTATATTGGGTTTTCATTTCTTTAGGTTTTTGTGGGTTTGTTTGTTTCTTTTGTGAATGGATGGATGTTGCCTCACATTTTGGCTCATAACCTTGATTGATCAAGAATCTGGTTTTAAAACTCTCCAGTTTTGATCAGGTTATGCCTCACCTCTAAAATGAAGAGAATAAAATTTGAATGTGTTGAACATCCTGGAAGCTAAACACTTTTGTATTGCATGATACCCAGACTACTCTGACAAAGCATCATAAAGCAGTCTAAGGCAATCAAGTCTATTTTCAGAAAGAGGTTATAAAGGATGTAAAATAAAATAAATTGCTTTCCATAGATTCCAAGTCCTTAAGCTCCTCATCCCAGTCCACGCCCCCCTCCAGCTCCAGATGCAGCTTTGTGTTCACCACTTCCTCTAGCAATTATACAATTCCTTTTGAATGCCTGAGGAAAGTCTTTTCCACTGTGGCCTGGAACCTTTCAGAGCATCTGTTTAGGTACTGAGGGAGAGCCAGAAGAGATACATGAAGCTTTGCATTGCCTGTGGGCAAGTTCAGAGGTTCTCTGATTTCACCCCACAGGACAACTCAGCCCCAACCCACTGTCCTGGGGTTACAGGACAGTGTACTTTACTATTACCATCTTCGTGAGCTGTGAAACCAGGTGGGGCAGTGTTTCTTTGCCTCCTCCCTCCANTGTTATAACTGCCATAGTCGTTGTTTATTGTTTTGTTTTATATATATATATATGTATATTAGTAAAGAACTGTTATTCCTATTTTTCATATCCTTGCCTGAAAGCCCCTTAATTTCAAATTTATAATAATCCAGAGGGAAGGGGGTTGCACCTTCCATTCCAAGGGAGGCTTCTGCCTTCCTTAGCAGATGCCTGTCTTTCAAACCGAGACACCCACTCACTGCCTCCATGCCAGCAGGGGCAGGGGGGTAGAGAATTGGAAGGGTGAAAGTGAGAAAAATCATGGGCTGAGATAAAAACAATTAAGTAAGTACAGCAAAAGCTGTGAGCACAAGAAAGGTAAGGCGAGGGATTCATTCACCACTTTGTATGGACAGGCAGAGGTTCAGTCATCACTAGGAAAGCAGGCCTCTGGTAACAGTGACTTGGGAAGACAAATGCTGCCTCTGTGAATGTAAACCCCTTCCTTCTCCTCCCCACAGGTCTCCATACTGAGCATCATGCTGTCTGGAATACCTCTTTGTTCAGCTGGGATCAGCTGTCCCAGCTGTGTCCCTCCAGCTCCTTCGTCCATCCCCAGCCTCCTGGCTGAAGGGACAATGTGAGGAGCCGCAAAGGCCCTGGCTTTGTGTAAACACTGCTTGGCAATAACAAAAACTTCCCTGTGTTTTCAACATGGTATTCAGCACAAATCCAGAACACAGCCCACACCAGCCCCTGGGAAGAAAACGAATGTGATTCCAGAGAAGACCAGAGCAGGGAACCTGCATCTCTACCAGCATGGATTCAGGGAGCAGGAGGCAGCTGAAAGTGTCTACCTGCCAGAGTGCAAATGCTGGGGGTAGCTCCACTCCTGCCCCTTCGACAGCCGGCTCAGCCTGTTCCTGTTATGCTCTGTAAAGCTACGGAAAGTAGCCATGTGCTTCAGTAAAACCACCAGCTGCTCAAAACCAATTATCAACATCTATTAATACACAAGACCTGCAGCGCAATCTTTCTTCAGACACTTTTCCAAGTAAAAGTTGTATTCCTGATATCTGTACAGGGATTAATAGCATGGGTTGTCCCTTATTCCGGCTCTAAAAGGAAGGAAGGGCCAAAGTCAGAGAGAAACAAACAGATTTTATTTTTTTCAAATGAGAAGCACATAATCCAGTCTTTTTACATGTTGAAATCTGTAAGTTTTATCGTTATATTTGTGGACATCTCCATTCTTCTTTATGTCTGATATCTGTTCGTGAATACTCTGTCTTGAAATTCACAGCACCTTTGCAAAGTTACAGGTTCTGGTACTTTCAATTGGGCCATCACATTCTCAGAAGCAATTAAATGCCACAGAAATTTAAATACTTGCTAAATACTTGCAAAATACAAACTGCTTCTGGAAACTTACAGAATTTTCTGTGTTTACTAAAGAGAATGGAACCTGCTTAAAGTTCACGTTGTCTGGCACATGCTGAGTTAATTCTAACTCATAACATCAAAAATCCCGTATGTGTTCTTTGTTTAGGTCTGCTTCCCCGTGCCTGAACAATGACTCACACAGTAGGATTTTGGTTGTGATAGCAGTATCTCAAAGCCATCATATAATGTACATAGCATTCTTGAAGTTAAAATTTCATCCCAAGAGCAGCCAAAGTCCAGAATTCATATTGCATATAAGAAGGCATTTGGAGCAGAATTGCTCCAAACAATGGTCTGGGAAAGTGAGGAGCCAGACCTTCAAAAGCACATAGCTTCCAACGGCTACTGAATTATTTTCTGAAAACACCTAATCTTTAAGTAACTGCAAGAGTTGTGCTCAAACAATTCAGAATGTTTTTGGAATGTTAGGGAAAACAACTGACGTACATCAAACACCATAGTTCATGAAGCACCAAAACACAGTCCTGGAGAAATCAAGACTTACGGTGAAAAATAAGGCTTTTTTTGGAGGTAGGAGAAAAAAAAAAAAGAAAAAAAAAAAGAAGAAAAAAGCATAACCCACCAAATGTTGCAAGGTCCATTCTAATTAACCCTTCGTAGAGTATTAAAAATATGCAACACATACTTTGTTACATATTTTCCTTCTTAAAAGTGGCATATTCTGAGTGACTCATGCCTGCATTTCCCAGAGCTTTATGTAATCAAGCATATACTTGCAAATCTATTGCTCTCAAATTCCTGCTCTCAGATCAAGAGCTGATGGCTTCAGTCCAACATATCTGTACTCTGGATAGGGACATTCCCTTACATGGGCAGTCTTGGGGGCAAATGAATGAAACTGTCATGAATTCAGGTTTGTGGGATATGTATAGAGAGGATGGGAAGATTTACGGACAGACCCAAGGGCTCATATGTAATGCAGCCTTTGTAACAGAGAGGTGTGGGCTCAGAGTGAGTGGATGGATGCTGGGGATTTCTGGCAGCCCTGCTAAGGCTTCCAGAGCTCTCAGAGTGACTGGTCCCACTCTGTGGGGCTCTTGCTATCCTCTGCCCCCACTGGATTTTTAGGTAATCAGCCAGCAGGATTACAGCTAAATATGGGACCTGGTGAATATAGTTTTACCTGCTGCATTTCTCACTGGTCTAGGCAATCATTTTTTTTCTGTAAGTACCTACTTCTTACTAGACTTTAAATTCTAATGGCATAAAGAACTTTCCTCTTCTTGTTATAAGTAGGTGAGTACTGGAGTGGAAAAAAAAAAAAGCTGAAGTATGAAGCTGTACTTTTCAGCAAGTGTAATTTTGATCAGCTCCACTGGCCATGTGTTAATGGTGAATGGAGCACAAAAAAATCTGTGTCTCATCATACCCTCTGCAGATCCTTCATGGATTAGGTACACATGATGCTTAAACTCCACAAGGTCTCTAATAAGAACATTCTCAAGCTGCTGGGTCAGGATAACAACCCCTAGAAGTGATACAGAAAATGGTCCAGGGGCTTTTGAGTTCCTTCTAGTGAGTTCTGTTGCAGGAGCTGGTCCAATGATTTTTACTCTTAACATGCACAAACACCTTTCAATTCAACTGGATAAAGTAAATACCTTAGGAATAATCTCTTTGTCACTAGGACTTTGATTAGATTAGAAGTATTTTATTTCAACCTACATTAATTACTTTCCTATGCGATTGGCAGTTAATTTCTCTGTATAAGAAGGGTTAAAAATACCATTCAGCCTAAAATTAACTAACTGTAAGAAAGAGGGGAATTAAATACCAAAGTGCTATACTGTAGAAGAGGTTTTAGTGTGCAGGAAGACCCTTGGTGGTGATTTCATGTGGTTCCAATGAAGGTATGGATTCCTCTCTTGCTGTTATTCTCCCTGCCCCAGGTACAGCAGCATGTCTCACCCACTCCATCACTTACATCAGCTGGTCCTCTTGTAGCACATCCATCACTCTGGAAGCTGGCAGGGGACACAGCTTTCTGCTGGCATCCTTAAGCACAAAGTCAGGTTTGCAAGCACAGTGTTCGAGGGATGTAGTGGAGTGAAACTGTACAAGGGGAAACTCTCCTGAGCTTTCCCCTGTGACAGGAGTGGAAATATACTTTCATCCCACCTAAATCACTGCACCTGAAACCTGCTTTGCACCCAGTCTCGACATATCCTCCCAAAACTGCTCCCAGAAATGACACATAGCTATTGTGAGAGGTAAGGATGCAAATATCTAAATATTTTGTTTGCTCTTTTCGTCAGAATGGAACTGTAGCTCACACACACACACAAAAAAAAAATCTACTTGGCCACTCTGAAAACAATTGCAAGTCTATCCTCGCTACACTGCAGACTTCCTAGGTTAAAATCCACAGTTTTCCCTTTTCCAAGCCATCTATGATTACTGATGTTCTAGTATTCTTTACTGGTTTTGGTCTGAAAATGGTGCTCTCTGGAAGAGGGCAGGGGAGACAGCTGAAGGAAAAAACCTCTTAATTTGCTGCTGCAAACCTGTGAGAAATCTTCTCTTAAGAGCCCTTTAATGCTACAGCATTGTGATGAGAACTGACCTGGTGAATCAACATAACCTGAAAGAAAGGACTGCTCTTCCTCCCCTGGAGAGGTTTCACTTCCCAGCAATATTCAGAAATGTCTTATTTCAAATCCACCTCAGCAACAATCTACCTACACTAACCTGGCCGTGGTCCCCTCACAGCAGGTGACCCTGTCCTGACCTGATGTACTGTTTTGGTCAGCTTTATCTTTTACTCCCAATAAGTATCTTTACTCTTCAGTTCTGAGGAGAGTGGCCAGGAACACACCAAACACCAGACCATGAACAACTTCCATCAGTGCTAAACTGCAATTCTGACATATCTCTAAGTGCATGCCACCGTTTTCACAGGTAGTCAAGCCTGGCAATTACCTTAACAAGGACAGCACAGGAAACCAATGAAGAGCTGGATATCAGCAGGATCTAAGCTTATCAGGGACTAATTCGGCACAGCATGCTAAATAACTCCATTGACTAAACAGTGTGACATCAGAGATGAGCTTGGCTCATGGCAAAGAAAAGAGAAAGGCAGAAAGAAGAAAAAGGAAGAGATGCTCAAAAATCACCAGGATAATTCAGCACATTGTACAGGAACGTTTTCTCTGGCAAACAAAAATAATCTCAGTATTTTGAGGTGCATCTAGACACATTGGATGTACCAATTTATAGATCATAATGAGGACAATACTTTCAAAAGCAAATATGAAACCGGTGACCAGGTTTAAATTGGGAAAAAGAGTTGCATGAAATAGCAGCAAACAAAGCCACTAGAATTCCTTGCAATTATTCTCATGCCATGTCTCACTTAATTTCCTAGCTCATTAGAGGTATTTCCTACAAGACACAGTTTTCACAAAAGTGTTTAGAAAATATCTGTTTGCCTCAAGTGTCTTTTTCCCATAGAAATCTGCAATGATTCATTGGTTAACTTGCTTTTCTCACTTCTATGGAGAGATGCCATATGTAAGATTAAAGAATTCTTGTTCTCCTTGCATTTTTATCGAATTTAGAGCTACCTCAGGGTGCTGAGACAGAGAAGATTCTTGTCACCCAGGTATCTGCAGACAGAAAAAGAGATACATCAATGGCAAGAAAACTCTGACAAGATTTCACTTATTTCTGTGTACACCAAAAAGGTTTAAAATTCTTCAACTGACAGCTATACAGCAAAGATCCTGAGATGTTACATTTTTATCTTTTGTCAGATTCTCTCATCTTTCACATGGATGTACAGCAACTACATTCTTCATTTTTAATTCATTAGCATTGTTCTATTTGTGACAACACATATGTTGCTTATAGGCCAAACCCTTAGCAAAAGCAAACAAAATTCTTGGAGCTATGCAATGCAAAATCTATTACATTTGTATGAGTAAAAGATGGTAAAACCATACACTGAGGCACACCAATGTGCATGCCTTCAATTATGTGAAGGCATGTCTTAAATTACTTAAATATTTTTAATTCAAATTTGCTTGAATTACATTTTTTTTTTCAGAAGAAAGAAACATTCAAGTAAAAAATAATTTCTGTTTTGAAATATTTTTAATAAAAGATGAAGACTGGATTTATAAAATCAGAGAAGGATGCAGTAACCCTACAACACTGAACTTTAGGACTAATACGGAAAACAGAGAAACCAAGTCCTTGAAGTCTCTACTAAAGCAAAGAACTTTCCTTGCATTACTTTTGCAGCTTCCTAGATGAGTAAGCTTATAAACCTAATTTATGGTGCTCTGCAAATAACTCATTTCAGTGTCTTCTGTTGAAGTGTTATATACCTCCTAGACCTGAGACTGCAAAAATTACTCAGTAGACAGTAGGACTCTTCCTCGACAATTGAAAAACTAATTTGCAATTATACTTCTAATGTCTGTTTGACCTATCCTTGTGGAATGGCCTTGCCCTGAGATATTTAGAAAAATTTGTTCCAGAGTTCCTCATATAGCACTTAAGGCGGTCACTAATGGTGTGTGACACCTTGGAGCCAACCCTGCTGAATCAGGCAAAAGAGGATTTTTACCACTACTCCCACGTGCCAGGGGAGTGTGTACCTGTTATGCTGTGACAGTTCTGCCTCTGCTTTAAAGGATGTCACTTAAGCTTCTCACTGCTCATTTAAATCAGTGATGCAGTCACTGCTCATAACTGTACAGATGATTGCTTGCCCAAATTCTGTATAAACCATCCACCAGAATATTTTCCATATCTTAGTTTCAATAAAATTAAGAATCAAGACATTTACTAGGAGGATTATTTCTTCTTATTCAGACCCTAATGCTATCTGATATTGATGTTACATCAAATCAGTGAATGGGAAGTGAATGATCGGCCTGAGGTACCCAGCTGGAGGTCTGCAGTATTCATAAAGCTGAGAGGCACAGAAGAATGCCAGAGTCACGCTCTAAGTAAAATATTCTGGGCAAGCAAATTTTCCTGGCTAAATATTAAAAGAAAAAGCAAAATGGGGATAAACAACATAATAGTACTGTATATATCATGAACATAGACAAAATGTGACTTTTCTTCAGCCTTAGGATAAGATTTTGGCTGTCTTTTCCTAAACATGTGTTCATTTCTGTCAGTGAAGATTTGGCTTTGTACAACTTTTCCAAAGAGGCAACCTCCATTTATTATTATTTACTGCAATTCAATAGCCATTTCAAGATATCACCTGCAACAAGAGCTTTGTTAACACCCCTCTGGGTACATCCAGCCGCTAAAGTTAGAAATCAAAAATGTGTGTTTGAGCAAGTAGGAAAGAGCCCCGAGGGCAAAAGAACTCTCCAGCTCTGAGCCCTGTATTGAACCCACAGGCCACAGGTTTGTCTTGTTAGAAGTTAAAACTGCCTGGCATTTTTCCAACCTTTCTCTGGCCAGAAGGCAATACAGCTGGCACCAGTGGTGATACGCTGTGCACACAGCTGTTCTCTTCCCAGGTCACTGGAGAAAGGCCCGCTGTTAAACCAGTGATAGCCTGCACTTGGGTGAGGCAGGGGATAAACAGAGCCAGGCAGAAACTCCTCACTGCCCTAGAAGAGTTACAAACGTGGAGGATGCATTAACACAGAGATCTCCACATTAGCAGAGATACCAGTATGGTGGACACTAATTAAAAGGAAGGAGGCCCCTCTTCCTCAAATATTTAGGTGGCCTACAGTCCTCTTATATTCTTGACCCAGTCTGTCATGGAGGCACTCAACCACATCCATGAAACAATGAAGAAAGGAGTACCACACAAAAAAAGAACTGCTTCTCCTGTCCTCGTGACCAAAATGGAGACCACTGCCTCTGCATTTTAAAGCTTAAAACCAAATTAAGATTAAAGAGTAGATGCAAGACAACAGTTGCAATCATGTACTCTTTCTCTAAGCCAAAGGTGCTAAAATATGGCCCGTGCACCACACATTACGATGATGTTTTGTACACCAGACCCATAGGTGAGATATGTGTGAGCACAGTGAGATTAGACCATGAAGAGCAGAAAGTGGAAAAGACTCTCCAGAAGCACGTTACACACATTACCTTGCAGGAAAACCACAGAAGGAATTCATCTCCACAAACAGTGAATTGAGATAAGAATATCTTAGTAATCGGCAGGGAGGGGGAAATAAAAAACCTCACAAGATGGTGATGATGATGATGACTGGGGGAGGCGACGACCAAAATGCTGCTGCTGCTGCTGCTGCTGCTGCTGCTGCTGCTGCTGCTGCTAATAATAATAATAATAATAATAATAATAATAATAATAATAATGATGATGTAATGGCAACCACAATAATAATAACAAAAGAAGAGTCAAATAAATAAATAAAAGAACAAATAAAAGGTGGGGGGAGGGGGGGAGAAAGAGAGACAGAGGGAGACAAATAAAACCCAAGAGAAAAGAATGATGAACAATACAATTGCTCACCACCCACTAACCAATGCCCAGACTATTTTCCAGCAGCGATCAGCAGTTCCTGGCCAACTCCCTCCAGTTTGTATCCTGCATATGACATTCTGTGGTATGCAATATTCCTACAGCCAGTTCAGCTCTCCTGGCCACGTTCCCTCCCAGCTTTTTGTGCACTTCTTCACTGGCAGAGCTGGGAAACTGAAAAGATTGTGACTTAAGGTGAGCACTACTTAGCAACAACCGAAACATCACCGTGTTATCAACATTATTCTCATATGAAATCCAACACCAGCATTGCACCAGGTACTAATAAGAAAATTAACTCTATTCCAGACAGAACCATGACACCACCTATTCCAAATCACCATGGAACTGTTGATTTCAGTATGATTAATCTAGTATTCATTGGTGATAGACTGGATTCTCAGAACAAATTCCAGAAAAGCTTCATTCGGAAAGAGAGATTCAAAATTCACCTGGGAAATTACTTTCAATGAAGAAGTAGAAAAGTAGGGAGAAAATGAAGCAGCCATTACACCAGCAATGTTCTCCTCTGTCCCCAAAATACAAAATGGTGAAGGTCCATTTCCAGCTTATGAAGGCATTTAGTTTCCTGAAGAGAAAACCTAACACAGTGCTTACAAGAAAAGACCTGGGTTTGATCTATTGATTATTGAAATATCTGATAACGAAAGAAAGAGAAGAAGGAGGGAAACAGTGGCAAAGGAGGCAAGGAGGGAGGGAGAGAGGAAGGAAGGAGGGAGGGACCAGCATCATGGTAAAGAGATGAGAGCCTTTGCAAATCAAAAGGGCTTTGCAACAAAGGCATTTCTCAAACCAGACCAGAGTATCTACACAAGGAAAGCTTGACTTTAACATGTGCAAAGCAACACTGCTTGTGGAGACTGAAAACCAACCCTGTCCAAAAATAACACACATTTTCTCATAACTTTACAACTACTTTCATGATCTGCGAGTTTGGTGGGTGTTGACTAGGAAAGCAGGAAAGGCTGTCATTTCAGAATATACCGAAAACTCTACAAGAGGGAGAGCCTACACATCTATACACAGCATGGGAAAGTCTGTCTCACTAAGGATACCACTCCGAGTGCTGTTCTCCAGTGGGGAGAAAACCTTGTGCAAGCACAGAATTTTAAGGAGCGCTCTGCTTCTGCACCAAAATCAGAGAAAATAACCCCATAGGTACAAAAGCCCTGTACCCTTCTCCCCTCTTCTCATTATGCAGATGGTGAAACATCTGACTGTCCACATAATGCTCAGATTCTTCAAGTGAAAAGGAGGGAATTAAGACAAAGAAGCCATCATGGAAAAACTCTATTTCTTCCGCTTCAAGGACTGTGATTTGAAATGAGTCATAGCTCTCTTCCACTGAGTGTATAGAGCAAGACAGCAATTTCATTGCCTGCATAGAGGGAAAGACAGCAGCCTGATCTCTTCTATCCATTTCTGCCCCAGCACAGAGAGAAAGGGTACAGACCTCTTTCCAACACCACCAGCATCACCAGGGAAAGGATTAGCTGGGGCTGACCGACGCACTGAGTAGTCCAATGTACTCAGTGCCAGTGCTGAACCCTCTACAGCTGGAGCACAGTGGGGTGAGGAGGAGAGCCACCAGCACCGGCAGTGTGAGTCCCACATGCACTCCTCGGACCCCTGCTCAGCTGGCACCTCTCTACAGCGTGACTTTTGGCAGAGACATCATGTACCCTTCCAGAGCACTCGGAGTGCACTCCCTTCCTCACCCTCCTTTGGCTTTCAAGAGCCATTATGTAGCTTAAAGTGTTTTGTGAATGCAGCTTCCTTTCCATCTGCTGGTGTTGCAAAAACATCAACACCACCACAAAATCCTCTCTCATGCAGATTGCAGCAGCAGCAGTAGCAGCCAGCAATGGTTTCACCCTGTCAGAGCAAAGAGTATTTTGAAGATACACCACCACAGGAGCAAAAGAAATCAGCTGCGGTGGGGAGGAGAGTATAAGGGCATAAAAACAACATTTTGCTTGCCCCAAGGACAAAGATAAGCTGTGCTTACAGGCAAAACAAGCAGGTTGTTAGTACTAAAGTATTTTGAAATGCTAGAGGTTAAGTTCTCACAATAAAGTCATAGCTTAAATTTTTACTTAATTACACTCTTAATGTACTTAATTACTCATAAAAATACCTTATGTATTCTTACATCTACTTCTGAGGTAATTAGTGCCTTGCAGATACTGAACGATAGCTTGCAAATCTAGTCTCTTCTGACAAATTCTCTGTTCCTCTCCCTCTGTGAAAAGAAGAGAGTTTTCATGAGAGATCCCCTCTTTGGTCTGTAAAGAGAGAAAATTGACATCTTCAAACCTTAGTAAAAGGGGAAAAAGATATTATCTAAAAATGTGCTTGAAAAGAAGAATAAAAAGACATAACAAAAAATTCTCCAAGCTAAAGTTGTGCAAGTTAAAACAGATGTGGCCTGAGAGAATAAGCAACACGAAGAAGTCTTCCTCTTGTGGAGTCTGTAAGGTGAATACTGGATAAATTTCTGCTTCAAAGCAACAGAAACGTGATGATGCTGCAACCACTTCTCTAAAAAATAAAAGAAAAATTTCAACAGTTATTGCATTTTGCAATTGTGTTAACTGGACTATTCTATTCTTCTACACATGATAGGCAGAGCATATCAGATGTCTAAGAAGACTTTGGAAAGGTCAAGAGCAGATGACAAATGGTTTATGTTTCAATTCTTAACATCTGGAAACTATAACTCCAGAAACATGAATGTTAAAAGTCATTCTGTGTACCTTGAAAGGATTGCAGTTTAGTATATATATGTGAGCAACTTCATAATTTACTCAGCATTCTGTTCTTTTGTTCATAACTTTCAAATAATCTTCTGTCCCTAGGCTGGTTCCGTAAAACCTATTTGTCACCATCTCAATACTGCAGCAGAAATGACATCTGGGACCCTCATTTGCTCAGCTGCAGGAATCCTGCTGCAGGTTTCAGCAAAGCAGAGGTGGGGCAGACTTGAGAGCTGTGACACCTGCTGGCGAAGGATACTGCAGGTCCAAGTGATGCTGGATGCCACACAGACTCCTGAAGTGCCCTGTCACACAGTGTAGACTCCACATTCAGGTGACCCCATGACATGGGAAAATTTCTCAGCTGTTTTTAATCCTGTCCTGTTTCCACCAAGAAAATTGTCACTGATTTTAACCATTGGATCAAAAGTAAAAAATATTACAGAGTGGAGCTGTTTGATATGGAAATCCTTGCAGCCAGTTAGGCTTTGGGGTATGAGTTTCTCAAGCAATTTCAAGCTGAGGCTGCTCTGCAGCCTCTGCTCTTCTGCTCTGCGGAATTTCCTTGTCAGTGTCATTACTCTTCATTACTTTGAAGGCAGATTAGACAAAATCCAGCTCATTTGTTACCTCACCCTTTTGATGATATGAGATTAATGGCTGTGATAATAGCCTACAGTGCAAGTCAAATTAAGGAATTTTGGAGAGTTCATTTTCTTCCATAAATCCACATATGGCTGTTTTTTGTACTGCATGCAAAGGTTGAACCCAGCCAGGATGAAGTTATACTATCCTTGGGGACCCATCCATCCTCAGCTTTCAGCTGAGTAGGTAGAACCAGCTGGAGATCAGTAGGTGAGGACCAGGTGCCTCCCCAAATTGCTGGAGTATGGAGCTGTAAGCCTTTCGGTGAGGGAAGGAGAGGGCTGGAGAAAAGTTTCATTTTCAGCTCTGACCAGGTCACACCTCACAAGCTGGAGATCCAGGTGTGGTCAAGCATGCAAACCAGCTGCCTGTCTTTGTCCTGCACAAACAGGTCAGTAAGATTCAGGGAAGTCAGAGCACTTTGGTACCCAGACAGGCTGAATTTTAATCCAGTTTCAAAGCAATGCTTTGTGGAATTATTCAGAAGACCTCTCCAAAGGAAACTGATCAGGAGATCAGTTTCCTCCTCACCTTTGGCATTCCAAAGAACATTCAGGCTTATATTACCTTTGACACCTAGATAGAAAAATAGTTGTTACTTCAATCACTGTGCTGAAGAAACACACATGGCACTCATACAGTGTGTTTTCACATAGTTCTTCGTTCTTTGTTCTTGTCCAAACACAGTAAAGTGGTCAGAAAAATGAATTGTTACCTTAAAAGCAGTTTAATTTGAATTATCACACCATTTTGCAGTGTCTTCCAAGTACAGTATGCAGCTTACACAAATTAAACACAAAGAGTCTCAAATATCTAAGCACAGTGCCTCTGACACTAAAAAAACAACAGCAAAAAGAAAGACAAATAGAGAAGTATTTAAGATGATGGCTCTCACTAAGTATAGTCCATCAAAATATAAACAAACTCAATAAACAGTGCATCAATTGCAATGTCAGAATTAATAGCATCATCTAGCAAGAAGGTTCAAACTATTAATGCTAATTCCTTTTTTTTTTCCAGTTGTGTTTTCTTATCATTTTCATATAGCAAAAGTGATATTATTCTTTATTCTCAGCCTCTGACCTCAACCCTTTTATCATACTTTAAGAGGCTAAACCACAAGGCATACATAAAGTGGGGATGATTATTCCCAGCAGCAGTTCTGGCAAAGGCAGGTTACAAAGTGTTTAGTCTGGATTTATCCATTTATTCAATTAGACAGGTAAACAGACTATGAAAATTCTATTATACATGCCTATTCTAGTGATCTGCTGTATTAGCTCTTTTGACATCTGCATAAGACAAAGAGCAGTTTCTACTCATTAGAGCCCTGGGCAAGGCTCATTTATGATTATTATGGATTAGTCTTTAAGGTTTTTTTATGCTTCCCACACGAAAGGAAATAAATGTGTTAAATTTGTACACCTGACTGCTGGCTTACACGTGTGGTGAAACTCCTGTCTATATGGTCTGGTAGAACTAATCTTACAAGATATAAGATTATATCTTTTAAAACTGAAAAAACAGAGGGTTTTTTTTTCAAGAAACAGCAGTTGTGAATAAAGGAAAGAACAGGAGGAGAGGAACAGGAAGGCAGGCATGTCCATCATTAATCTTAATACCCACTGAGTTAAATGTGTTTGCACATGTAAATTCAAGGTATCACAGAAAGACTATAATTAGTCTCCTAATTAGTCCCTATGACATCTCAGGCCAGTAGGTATTGTTAAAAATCAGATGCTAGGCAGTTTTCCTTATTTACCATCAGTTAAGTGCAGCATTCAATAGCCTACTGATTTCAGGGCCTGCTTCAGTCCTAAATTTGGGAAATAACAGTTACTACATTTTTCAGGCATGCCTCGTATCTTCCTGCTTTCACACGGATGCTTCACTCTACAAAAGTGACATCGGAATGACACCACAAACCACTACCAAATCTGGTCTCTCCAAGTGTCACTGAAACTCAGAAAGAAAATAAAGACCCTCTAACACTGTATTTGAAGTGACAGAGAATCAGGCATTGCCAGGGGACAGTGTTTGGGGTAGATGTTCATTGATGTTTGCTGATGTTGTTGATGTTTTGTTGATGGTCGCTATCTTTTTGGGTATTTTTTGGGCTATTCCCAGTCTGTTGAGATGCTGACCTTATCTCCGTTGAGTGGTGCAAAATCCCCTAAAAAAACCCTTTAAAATTCCTTTCCCCGAGGCAAAGGCAAACCAAGCCTGACAGGAGAAATAAAATTAAAAAAAAAAAAAAAGCTGTATTATTTCCAACAAAAGGACAAATTTTAGTCCTATAATTAGGTCAGCTACTGCCGCATTTCATCCTGGCAGAGGTTTGGATGCCAGGGCTGGAGCGTCTTGGCTCCTGAGAGGCCTTTATTTTTTCTGAAGGTCGCTGCCAGGGCTGCAGTTCTTCCAGCTGTACCTGCTGGTGTCTCTGACACAGCTGCTTTGGGAGCTGGTGGCTCCTGGACATGACAGGACAGATCCGTGTCGGGAAAACTCCGTCTGTGTTTGTGCTGCCTTTGGAGTTAAATGCTGGGCTTGCAGCAGTACTCTGGAATTCACTGCTACAGAACTCAGGATTGCTGTGACCAGAGCCACAGCTGCTGCTTGCACTCCAAGAGAGCAGAAGAAACACCATTAATTGCAGGAATTCTTTAGCATCTTGCCAATACTGTCAGCAGACCCTTTATGCTCCTTCCAAGGTATCTTTGGGGAAAGCCCGAGCTCTTTTTATTGTGACCGACCAGTGGCCTCCTTGTCTAATAATCCATGTCTCAGCAGAATTCACTCATAATTTCCTAAACTCAAGTAGATCATGGATACCTTTTAAGTTCTCTATAAGCCAATAAAAGGACAGATTCCTTTCATTATTATAGTACAGATTTATGGCACCTGATTCTCCAAAAAGTATACCTAGCATAAAAAGAGAGATGAGAAATTGAGTTAGTGATTTATGATAACAACAAAATACCCAGATTTATTTCTGTGTATACTGAAGCAAGCACAGTACTGTACTCATGAGACCAACCTCCTTCTTCTGTCTGAAGCATGGATCCACGGCAAGACCAAACCTTCATCTTCTGCTATGGCATTCCACCTCATATGATGCCTTCATAGCAACTGGTCTAAAGAGGGATTTTCACTTTTAAATGCACCTTTCAAATTTTGCTGACTTAACCCTCTCATCCAATGTTAGCTGCAGTGTCAGTGTGTGAACACTGCTTTGCTACCCCTATTATTATCAGGCATTTTGCTAATGCGTATCCAGCAGTGGTGTAGCCATGTTTAGCTGGCAGAAAAATCAGAAATCAGATCAAAAGAAGAAAAAGAGTCCACTTTACTAAAAGACCATTTTGAATTGCATTTTCTGTTGTATTTCTTTCACTGTCACAATCACAAAAAATTTTATCTAATCTTCTTGCAGTTACTTCTTTGGATTTATGGTTTTTGGTTTTTTTTTTAATTTTAGGTTTTCAGGGTAAAGTGTATCAACTAAACACTGTTCTTCTCTTCATCCGAAGTATATTTGGAGCAGGAGAAGGTCTCACCACTGAATTTTTAGCTGATGCTTCTTTTTTTCTGTCACACTTAAGTTGCTCAAACCCATCCCACACACCCACTATTTAAACTACTGAAGAAACATTTACCTTTTATTAAAAAATGTCAAGAAAAGTGCTTACTTTTCTTAAAAACATGAAGAGATTGATGGGATAGGTCAAACATTTTTGGGTTTTTTGCTTTGTTTGGCAATGAACCAGACAAAACAGAGTTTTGACTAAAGCTTCGTGGCTTTCAAGTATTAAAAAAAACCCCAAAAACAAAAACCGAAACAAAAACCAACCAAACAAAAACCCCCAACAAAAACTAACAAAAAAATCCCAAGCAAACAAAACCAGAGGAAAATAGCTAAAAAGCTATCAAAGGGAAAAAAAAAAGAAATGCTGCTACTGATCATCTGTAGATGAACTACAGAAAAGAATGAGAATTTGTTACTATTTCATTTTTGTCTCTCCCTTCCTCCTCAAACACAGCTTTTAAAATCACTGCACCTCTTGCCACACTGTCCCTTTCTGTACTAATGAATGTGTCTGCACAACCCTGCAAATAGAAAAATTTATGAAAATGTGTTTGTCTGCTGCTCAGCTACTCAGTAACCCACTTTCTCAGTCTGAGTCGCAATAGCAAAGACTGGAATTAATAAATCGTGATCCTGAGCTCTATTCCACCTTTTAAGAGCCTGTTGTATGCACACAGCTGTGTCTGAATTTGTTGCAAACAGAGGGTTTGGCACTTTTAATTATGTAATTAGATTTGCTTTCGCCTCAGTGGGATTGAGGATAGTAACTCAGGAAGAAAAGGAAATACTCTGGGTCCTGGCACATCATAAAGCAGAGAACACAGGAAAACCAAGTGCTTCTCTTATGCAAACCACGACTGTGGTAGGTGGGAGGTGTCAGCCCAGGATTATGGGCTGCAGGAGGGTACACACCCTTAGAAAAAGGTGAAAACCTGTTCTTATCCACCCAGAGCATTCTGCTCTGGGCTGCCTGATGGATCTGTACCCTTCCTGCAGCCAGGCTCTGCCACAGGCAGAGCTTCTCCACTCATGAGAACCTGTAATACCCGCTACAGGGAGGAAAGCATTAAAGAGTGATCCACGAAATTACCAAAAAATAAATCCATACACTCCTGCTAACACAGGAGAGCAGGCAAATTGTTGGGAAATAATTTTAAGAAATTTAGCATCTTTTTTCTTTCTTTAGAAAGGATAAACATCTTTGCAGCACCACACCAATTGCTCCTTTGGCACTTAAATAAAAATACGATGGTCCTAGGATTTTAGAAATACAAAAACTTCTATGCAAAAATAAAAGTAGAGGATTGCAATTATTAGTAGTTAATAAATTGAATTCTCATTTTTCCATATTGGTCCCTATTGCCAAGGGGGCTACCCACATAAAAATGTCCTTCCAGAGCCTTCCATGATGATTTATACACTTCTCTGAGTCTGCAGAAAATGATTTATACACAGTCTGAGTCTGGTTAGGGAAAAGGTGCAGAGACCACTCATTTCACTATCTCCAGACATTACCACTTTCCTAGCTGTATTCCAGGTACTTCCCCAGAAGCTGCACATTTGCCACCACAGAGCTCATCTCTTGTATAGAAAGGTGTAAAGATCCATTAGCTCCTCCCTGCCTGGAAGTGTAGGAAAGGCTGCTTAACACCCCGAAAAGGAACACAAAAGATTATTGTTTTTAAGGAGGTTGACAAGAGGTAAGATTCCTCTTCTTCACACACTATTTCCTATTTAACAAAACAGAAGAAAGATCTTTTAGATCTGCCTTTAGAAGAAGATGAAAGTAGAAAAGATCTGATTTAACTAATAGAAGATCAAATATTTCCTCTGTCAGCATTGTACAAATCTGGAGTTCTTGTGAAATGAGAGCTTTTGCCTGGAAATTTCACAGAGAGAATCCAGCTTATCAAAAAGCAGAGCAGAAACCATTTCTGACACCTTGTCTCTTCACTGTCACTACCAAGTTAAATAAGAAAATTGAACGATTGTACATTTAAAGAGATCCAAAACCTGAAATTTTTTAACTAGTTGAACCAATATACTCTTCCACTGAAAGAGGAGCCCTACAGTTCATGGTGTTTACTCCTTCTAACTAACAGTTAATGATTTTAAAAAAAAGAAAAAAAGAAAAGAAAAAGAAGAAAATAAAAGAAACAGAAAAAAAAAGAAAAAAAAAAGAAAAAAGAAAAGATTCCATGAAAACAGGGGTCTCTCCAGACTCCTATGTATCTTGAAGTACTGTAGGGAAAGGAATTTTCCTCTCCTCTATAGCATAAATCTTGATAGAGTTGCTTTGCTCTCTCCTGGGAGAGAACTTCATATCCATTTTTTGTTTGTTCTTTTGTTTTGCTGACAAGGGAGTTGAAAACAGAAGAAAAGCAAAATTTTCCCTGTGGTTTTGTCTATTTAGGCCTAAAATCCTAACAAGTTGTATATGAAAATACCAATACATCTATACTGTAAACTCCAGGCTCAGGAATATTCCCTGAATTTCTTATGTTTGAGTCATGAAAAGATAAACATAGAATCAGAGAAAAAGTAGGGCTGGAAGGGATTTCAGAGAAGTCATCCAATTGCAACCCTTTGCCCCAAGCCAAGAACATCTTTCAGGGTTTTAAAATCCGTATATTAATTGTGATCTATTAAACCAGACTTGTAAACTACCAAAAGGGAAAAGTAAAGTTTTTTCTGCATGAAAATACTGCAGATAATGCAGGATACGGAAGAGTACAGCTGCCAAAAGATTGAATACGTATTATTCTGACAGGTCTTTGGTGAAGAAATGCAAGAATATAAAAAGCGTGATGGATACAAACTGCTGTTTACAGGCTGTCTTGCCTACTACCTTCATTGTAAACATCAGCAATTTCCTAATGAAAAAGGAAATAATTGAATTTTAAAGCTATAGCTATCATGTTTGTCTGTCTACATTTTCATTACATTATTACTTCTTCTGAGCACCACTTCTATGTGTTTCTGAATATCCACTTAACACAGGAAAATCTTTCTAAGCATATAACTGATATACTCTGTCTCCATAAAAGCTAGAAGATTTCTTGAAATGCATGACTTTCAGAAGGACAGAGGCTGTGGATCTGTTCACTCAGCTTCTCCTTCCCTGATCCCTAGATTCCTGCAGGAGAGGATTACTCTTCACAGGACTGCTTTCTAGGTAGTCCCTTCTCCCTCTCTCCTGCGGAATAATTTCGTAATTTTAGACTCTGCCCAAGTATCTACAAGATATTACTCTTAGTTCTCCTTAAAGCATCTAGAAAAATATATTTCTTGTCTTCCCTAGGTACTTCCTTTTATTGATCACCTCTCCTTAGTGTGAAAAGTTTTACCCAATCTCTCACCAGATTTTTTTTTTTTTTTACCTCTAAGCTGGAAGTTTCTTTTAACTTTCCCCAAGTAGATGTCATGCAGAATGGTTTATTGCTTATGTGAGTATTATAGTTCTAAGAAACAGCTACTCTTCATCTCCCTTCAGCCTCATATCGCTAAGGTGAACACAGCTAATTCATTCAACCTTCCCTCACAGGCCCTGTTCCGTAACTCTGTCCTCACTCCTTGTGTTCCCTCCTCCAGTTTGGAAAAAACATTCCTGCACTCCTCTGCCTACACTGGGACACAGAGCCTGGCCCTGGCCTCACTGGTGCCCAGGCATTATTTCCTTCTACCTCCAGCGTCTGATCTTCCTTTGAAGAGATATTTTAATTAAAAGTGCCTTCCCTTCCACCTTCCTCCCCAACAGCGCAGCTGATACAGGCTCAGTCTGTGGTATCTGCATCTCTGTTGCCCAACTTTACTTTGTTCACTTTTTTAAAAAAATAAACCTAAATTAGTACATTGCATTTGCACTTACTGGATTTCATCTTGCTGGTACCATGCACTTTCTGCAATTTATCAAAATGATATTTAATTTTAAACCCATTACGCATCATGCTCGCAGCCCTTCCCAGCCCCACACCATCTGGATTAGCACAACATTTCCATTTTATCATTAAAGTCATTAAACAAGACATTATCTCCCTGCTACAATTGACCCTCAGGACATCACTTGCAACATCTTTCCAGAATAAGACAGCAAATAGGTTCACAGGCCGTAAGTCTGCATCATGTTCCACTATGCAGTTTATGCGAATGTCCCACAGAACTGTGTCACGAATCAATCACATTTTCTGTTTCTCTTGCACCCAGAAATCCGTAAACCTTGCCAGGAAAAAGCTTTAGATTAGACCTGGTATTGTCATTTATGGGGCAATTTGAGGGCTTCCGCCACAGCCTGTGGAAGTCTGCCGAGAGCTTTGGAGAGAGCAAACTGCAGGCATTGGTTTGGTCTCTGGACTGGTTTTGGTTTATTTGGTTCTTTGTGGTTCCTGTATGCCCAACTCTTACTTTTTTCTGCAGTTGAATTCAGAAAACTGAAATATTCTCGACACCTGGCACTCAAAAGACAAAACTTCAGAGCAGGAATTTGTGTCCTTATGGGACATCTGTCTTCCTCCTACCTCTTCAAAATCTTACTGCTGCTGTCAGTACCAACCTGCAGTTCATGTTGTTGTTATGCTGAGTTCAGGTGCCACTTTTCTACCTTCTGTTCACACATCCTTCCCACTGGAGGGTAATGTAAACCTCAGCCACCTATATGTGACTGTACACACAGCCGTGCGTGCGGACTCAGAAGGTGAAGACAAATTTGAGAGGGAGGAAATGATCAAAGTCCAGCTTCCTGAGTTACACCGCTGAGAGTGAAAATTGCCTTCTAGCCATTGCACCTGAAACACTCTCAGGCTTCTGAATTCTCCTAGCAACTCTCCTAGAACCAGGATTAAAAAAACCACAACACATGATTAATGATATCCTGATCTTCCACCACCAAGATCAGCGGGAGAAATGTCTGGAGGACATTGTGTGGGTTGATACTGTCACTTTCAGAGATGGGTAGCCAAACACTCATCCTGCAGCCTCTCTGTGTTGCACAAAGCACAGGACAAAAAGGTAAATTATTGTCCAATCCAAAACCAAGCAGGAGTCAGTGACCTTTTACACAGTGAGTGCTCCTGAACTATAGGAGCACAAAGACATTCGGTCTCTATTGCGCACCTGCCTGAGAATTATCCATTCATCCTGGTCTTCTCCTGGTCGTCTTCACTCCAGCACAGCCCCCAGACTCAGCAGTCTGTCACAAAAGTGTGTATCTGTTCTTCCCTGTGGCTCCCAGCCCTTTGATCCAATTACACTTTAATGCATAGATAAGAAGGTTCAGCAGGAATTGGCTTCTAATTCTGTCACTTGTGACATGAACTGCTATTTACTGCACTGTGTGCAGCAAGCAGCCTTGCTTTGTTGCAGCTCCTTTTTATGATGATCTAGGACAAGCTTTATCAACAGAACAACTAAATTTCTGTTCTCTGGCCTTTCTTTATGATCTGAAAGAAAATTGGCACTTGATATGTCTAAAATAAGTTCCATAATGGCAGCAAAACTGCCATTCACATTCAGTGTGCTGAAAATATCAGATAAATGGCAGGCTTGGCTCATGTTAACAAGCTTTGCACTTCTTGTGTTCGTTTCATCTGTGACAAAATTCAGCACTTATAAGCCATTAAGGCTGCATTGTGCAAGTCAGAAATGCAGACAGATATTCTAAGAGAATTTTAATCATGTAATCACTGTACAAGACATTCAGATATTATACACTCAGATTTTTTTTCCCTCCTCCTAACAAAACATGCACACAGACAAAATAAAGAATTCTAAGAGACCAGCTTCTATTTATGCTCATCAAAACATCTGTTTTGAAGGCAGCAGAATTGATGCTGCTATCAGGGACCACACCAAGTCAAAAGGTCATATCCTAAAGTAGAGAGGAAAAGATACGTTATGACGGGATGTTTTCAAGCTCCAGAAATTTACAAATTATGCCAGAGGCCTTTAGAGCAGCAGGACCCTGCACAAGCTGTTGCTGGATAAGTCACTCTTTAATTGATGATATTCAGAACAAAACCTACCTGAAGTGAACATGGCCATTGTTCACTCTTGCATTTACTGTTCCTGGTTACCTGCTCAGTGTGGTGATAGGAAGTACGAGCACTTCCTTCCCATGTACGAGCACTTTACAGGAGAAAAACAAAGCAGAACATCCAAAATATTTAATGGAGTCAAATACAGGGAAAACAACAGAGGGGCAGCTGCAGGAGGTCAGGAGTTACATGCCAGGTTGCTCAGCACATCTCAGCCTCCCAGCTGCTCCCCCTTCTAAGAACTCTTCAGTTCCTTAACACTGCACCCACAAAAACCATGGCAAAGGAGAGAGGGGTGCAAGGTGAGTAGAAAAATGCCCTGTCTCCTGCCATCCATCTTCAATCCTACAAAATTTTACCTTTACAAAGAGCGAGGTTTCATCTCTGTTTTAATCTGTGTCACCGTACAGAGAACATGGAGGTGACATCCTTGGGTGCACGATGAAAGGATGGAAATTAAAGAAGAAAGGGTCATGGCTTTGTGCTGGTTTCGCTTGTGCCTCTTCAAGTTTTTTGTGGGTTTCTGGACCTGTCAGTTCAAAATGGAGTTATTTCTGAAGACTAGACCCTCTCTGAAAAAGCAAAATCAAAAAGCTCTCTAAATCCACAACTAAAATTTTCTCTCAATAAGAAAAAAAAAAAAAAAAAAAAAAAAAAAAAAAAAAAAAAAAAAAAAAGCCAGCAGTGGAAAGTTCACAAATTAGGCTAGTTTTCATATCCTTTTCAGATGTAGGTAAGCTTCAGAAAATTCTTGATTTTCAGAGTTCTCAATCTCATGCCCCAAAGGAAGGAGCCCTGATAACTAAAAAATTCTCAGAGAATAGGTAACTCTAGCAGCTTTTCTTCAAAGCAGTTAAAAGGCCAGGCACTGTGTCAGTTTTGAGAGCAGAGCTCCTCAGAAAGGCTTTCTAGCAAAGCTTTGGCTGTTTGCTGAGCCAAAATATGTGGCTTTAACAACCTGGCACCTGCAACAAAAGCAGGAGCCACCTGGTGTTATCAAAATTACATTTACGAGACAAATTCCTGCTAGGGATCAGAGGGACGGAAAACCAGAACTGGATCCTGGTTCTGGTGGTGAGTTTATTGGATTTCAGGGCTATGGGTGCTTTTCTTCTTGAGGTATGAGTATTTATCAACCTTAGCTGATCAATCATTACAGCATCCTAATTAATCTGACAGGCAAATATTATGAGATTGAAATATTACAAGTGAAGCAGAAGTGATGAGAAATTCCTTTTCTGCTATAATTTCAGAAATTATCTCTGGTTCTTGGATTGACATGAGCAGTAAGACAAAGAGACATATTCCCTCTGTCATGGGAGTATTTTTTTTTTATTATTCCTGTCGAAGCACTGCAGCATTTCTTTATAGGACTGCTTTTAGCCAATGGCATGGGTTAGAGCAGGTGTTAGTTTCATCTTCATTTTCTTTAAACTGGATGATTTTTTACCATAAGGGTTCTTAAGAAGTCTGTTCACATTATGACAAATGTCAGTGAACATCCATGAGTCACTGCTCATCTGCTCAGGCCAGTGGCCTCTGGCTGTCTCAGCTCCTGACATATTGGCCACATGAAAATATATGTTCCCATTCCTAGTGCATTTCTAGAAACACATCTCTGCCTGACTCTTGTGGTTAACAATCCCACATCTCATTCAGTAGCTTCATGAAAACCATGGGAATTGCAGAAGGAGTTTTTTCTTGTGGAAGGTGTATTTCAACCCTCCTACTTTAGTCCAGAAAAAAGGCCAAAGAAAGAAAAAAGTAGCCAAGATGTACAAAATAAATATCTGAAATGAACAGTATAGTTTCGTGTCTATAACCAAAAGGATAAGAAAATAAAGGTGGTAAATCTGTGTATTAATGTGTAATTTCATTCAAGAGACTGGGGGTTCTGAAACCAGAGAAACAAGCTGCACCATATTTTTAATTCTCATTTTGCCTGAAAATCCTGTCTTAAGAATCAGGTTGAAAGAGTACATGAAGTGCTAACTTGCATGCAAAGATGTATTGTAAACTCACAGCCCAGCTTTTCCACTTAAGTCAGGCCTGTGCGGGGCATTTATTTAAATAGACTCTAAAAAATGAGATGATTCTACTGTGTCTTTGCCTCAGCATGAAATCTGAATGAAGTGGCACATCAGTGGTCAGAAGTTGATGAACTCAACCAAAGCATTTTTTCCCCTAAAAATCTTCCAGCAAATACTTTGAGAAAACTCCCTAAACCACCATGGCCTTAGTTAGCTTCACCAGAAGAGCAGCTCAATCACTCTCTTTGCTTTTCTTGACTCTTCAGAGTCCTCAATTTGCAGGTCATAAAGACATATGGTCACACTCTCTTCTTGGTTTCCTTCAAATAACACCAGTCTCTGTCTTGGGACCAGTCTGGCGTTTGACCTTTCGCAACATGGAAAAGGAGAAAAATTACTTTCACTGTTTTCTCTCTGAATGTCAGAATTTAATGTTTTCTGTTTCACTCTTTCATGTATTGCCATCACATTTTGTTTCACCTGATCATGACTGAGTATATGCTGAGTTGCTGTTTTCCCATTTGATTTGTAATGAACACAGAAGAGTTTTCTCCAGTCCAAGTACACTTGCTGTACTAGGTATAGGAAAGCATTTTAAAGTGTAAGAAAGGCATTTGATTCTAATAATAGATGTCCCAGAGAACCAGGATTTATTTTTACTGGGTTGACCATAAAGAAGATAGGGGCAGAAATAGCAGACACAAAATTTAAGTCCAAATCTGGATGTGAATTGAGGTTCCTTGGTAACTTTTGCTGATTTCTGAGTAAAACTCTGACGCAAATGCTGTCACCATATGCTTCCTATTGCTCATACCAAGCTGGACCCAGAATTACCCACACAGGCATGATGTGCAACATTTCCTCCAGTTTAGAGACTGCCATGGAACTTCAAACAAGTTGTATTTAATTTGCATTAGAATATATTTTCCAAGCAGATCCTGGATTTACCTGCCCCCACGAATGGAGATGTTTGATTAGCAGTGGCTTCATGCCAAGACAAGCAGAGTGGCAGAACCCCCTTTACAACCAGCTTGGATCGGCTGTTGGAGCAGGATCATGACAGGGAAGATGTGGAAACAAACAAGATTCCCTGCCGCACCAGAGAAGTACAAGGCTCTCATTTCCAAATCCTTACAGCTGCCCAAGGGAGAGTCAAGAGCCTAAAGGAAGTAATAAGATCTCAGCACTGTGTTGTTGAAGTTTGTGTCGGGTTACCCTCCCTTTACCGGCCAAGGGTGAGAGAGCAGAGAAACTGCTGCCTTATAAAAGTCTTTTATTTCATAGTTCCATAGTTTTCTGAAGGCAGAGTTCGAGACAGGGAAACATAATAAAGCAACAGCAGGCTAGCAAACAAAATCTTCTTCTTCTTCTGATGTTCTTCTTCTGATTGCGATGATGATGACAACTGATGACCGATGACTGATGACTGACGACTGATTACTGACTCTCACTTACAGAACTATTGATTATATTTATTAATTGACCCAATAGAGTTAACACATGATTCTAGTTTTCTTTTTCTTAACCTATCCTAGCCTAATTCTAATGATCGTATATCTTACATAGGTATTACACAGATTTGCGTATATAATTTCTGTCAGCTCCTATTGTTTATGTGAACACTCTATCTAAAAAATGTGAACAATACAATTCCATCTATGTTTTGTCTAAAGTGAAGAAGTTCTGTGAAAGGGTAAAACTGCAGTACAAACTGTGTTTAAAGTCTCTGCTGCAGCTTTTCAATGTTTAAGGCACTTAACATATATTTCCACTAAAGGTTAAAAATCTATATTTCTATTTCACTTTGATGTGACTTCATGTATCTCAACTTATCCAAAGGTTTTAGTTCAATCCCTGTGCTTTGACTTTCCTCTGGGCCTATGTCCGGAGGAATTCTCACTCCAACAGTGTGTCAATATTTTTTGTAGTCAGAAGAAAAGACAGACCCACCTGGTTAAAATATTGTATAGGAATTAGATTTCACATGTACATTTACTGCTTAATTGTGAGGAATTCACTTGTTTTCTAGCCATGATGACCTCAGCTACTTCAGACACCAGGAATAAATACATAACTGGTTATTTCATGCCTCACTTGTTTAGATTTTACAAAAACTGATCAGCATAATGGTATGCTATTCAAGCAAGGAGAAAAATAAATGCACCGTTTTATTTTAATAGTAAAGCTGGTTTGTCCCTGGATCTGTGCAAGATGCAAACAATACTGAGTTATTGCACATCCAAATATACACTTTTTCTGGGAGAGAAAATGGAATTATTAGGTTAGCTTCATTATTCAAGAATGAAAAAGAAACAAGAAAAGTAAAACTGGAATTATAGGCAAATTTTCAAAGTTAGTGTTGCTTTAGTATTGCAGAGTGTCATTAAGAAGAGAAGTCAGGTTTTTCCTGGTGTGGATGGCGTGCCAGCTGCACGAGGCATCAGTTAAAACAGAGCAATGTGGCAGTCACCTACAGGTATTTTATTCCATGTTTTCTTTAACCTCCTGCTGGTGTTGACAGGGTTACAAGACCTGAAATAACTCCTTGCTTTCCCGTTCAGGGGTCTGTATCGAGCTCCTGGGAATAGTCTTAGACAGTTCTTCAGTAACGCCAGTTTTGACCCTTTTGTTTCCTTTGCTTGGCCTTCCCAGGTCCACTGATCACCCAGGACTTGGGGAAGTTCTGCCATCAGGGAGAGCTTCCAGCATGCATCCTTTCCTGTTCTTCTGTGCTGCACAGTAGGTGAGATTTGAACCACGGACTCTGAGAATCCCAGAGACTCAGAGAATCCTGGCGTCACTGAGGCTGAAAAAGACCTTTCAGATCACTGAGTCCAGCTGTTAATGCAGCAACACCAAGCCTGCCACTAAACCATGTCCCCAAGGGCCACATCTACCTGTCTTTTAAATGCCCCCAGGAGATTTAAAACTCTTCGCAGGACTCCATTCATTTTGGTGTCACTTTCTTCAGTTGCCAGCATCAGAGATAGGGTTTATGCAGTTCAGCTCTTCATTCTTCTCACCTGCAGCCTCTTCCTACACTCGGCAGAGCACAAGGCTGCAGCACTAACAGGGCCTCATGTTTGCACGTGGTTCTGCCTTTCTTATGTCAAAAATCCTTCCTTGGTGTGCTTCAGAGAAAGTATCTTATGAGTGAGAATCATTCTACATACCCTTAAACCTTGTTAGCAAGCTCACTGCTTGCTAAGAGCTGAACAGACACAAATGTTTGACATTAAAACACTGCACTTGAAGACAGCATAGATTTTTCTTTTGTGTGCTAGTTTTTGTCTGCTTTGCAAACTGACATCCTGGGCAATTGTCCCTAGGCAAGGACAGGAATATTTAGTAGCAATGTTACTGAGTCTGGAGTACCTGATATGGCTTAAAATACATTTGGCTGGCTATTTGCTGTCTTGTCCAGCCAGCAGGAAAAATTCTAGTGAATCATCACAGAAGTCAATGCATTTGGATGTAATCTTAGTTCTTTAATGTCCTTGCATGTTTAACTGAGGACTAAGGAATTTCAGTGTTTTGCTATAAAAATATGTGGAATTGCCCCATCGTATTCCAAGAAATTTGTAATTATTATTTATTGCATCTCCATCCCCAAACTACGACGAGACTTTTCATAAACTGCTACAATTCACTAATCTTCATACATTCTGAATACTCTGGCTTTTGGAGGCATAATCTGGGTCCAGGCAGCACTGGCTGGTCATAGAGTACTCCTGCAGCCAGAGATTTCAACATGCAGACCCCTGCCCACTGCCAGCCTTCATGAGGTGATGTGAGAAACCCTTCATTCAGCCCAAAAAGCCACCCTGTTCTCACGGTGCTCTCAAGTTACCCAGGTAGGAAACGTGTGCCAGGGAGAAAGTACAGAAGTGGAGCATCTTTTGAAAAATAAACACATGGCACCAGGCAGTGCTGGAAGATTAGGAGGGAGGCAAACAGAACCCATTGTGATAATTTACTGCTCATTTTTAATGCAGGAATTGCTAATCTTAAAAGATATTTTGTCCTCTGAAACAAGTCCCTCCTAATAGGAATATGTTACAGTAGCCATTATTACCATACAAGTAATACTTTCAAGCCCCTTTTCTTATCAATGTTTCAACAGCTGAATCCTCTCAAATATCAAGCGAAGTACAAAATATCCAGCATCCTCCATAAAATATCCATGTTGTGGGTTAGAAGAGACAAAAGACCCCAAAACAATTGTAGGGGAGAGATTATGACCCTGTATTTATAACCACATTCTAACCAACTCAAGGAAGAATAAACGGGTCAGTAGAGAAACAACAACAAAACCTCTCAAAGGAAAGAGGGCAAGCCTTGAGCTCACGTGAACTGCAGCCTCATTAAAGTCAATGCATCCAGGCCTGTGTACACCAGCAGAAAATATGGCTCTGGATCTCTGCTTCTCCTGGTGGGGACCATATGGCAAACCTTCACATGACTGAGCTCTCTTCATAAAAGAACGCCTGTGTCGAGCTGACTTTATACACGAGTTTCCTGTTTGTGACTTGAGTAACACCCATGAATAATTCACGATGGAAAATTACAGATTTACAGTGCTTTTTCATCATTTTACCACCAGGCTTGTGCTCAGCACACTCAGGCGGCGCCGCTTCTAGAGACTTTAGCAGGCAAGGCAACATACCTCTTGTGGAAGAAGGAATAGCTTAGGTAACACCTGATGTCTGCAATGCCTTTCTCATAATTCCTTGAATTATGACAACACAGTAAAGGACAAAGCACTGAGAATGAAGACAACGATGCCAGACCATTAAATCTACTGTGGGGGCAATTTGATTTACACGCAGCTTTTAGCATGGTGAATGCAACATGCTATCATCCTCTGAATTATCCAAGAGATGTTTTTCAACTGCTGTCTCACATTCAAGATCACCTATGGCACAGGGCAAACCTCAGCACTGTCCAGAGGGCATCCCCTTTGCAACAGAATCACTTATTTCACTCAGTTAATCACAGCAGACAGAGCAATTCTCAGTGCACAGGCTTTTAATAAAAAAGCTCGAGTGCCCTCCCTGCCTCTCCAGTTGCAGAGCATGCCATTGCCCTGGTGTCCATCCCTTCTGCATTGCTACAGCAGGGAATCAATCAACTCCATCTCTGGCTACAAAGAGTCCATATGCTTATTCTGAAATTTTAATTGCAGGCATTTTGGTGCTTGTTTGTGTGCAAAAAAAAAATCTAGATTGGCCAGTGTGCTATATAATGGGAAAGTCTTAATCTTATTTTTTTTTTTCTTTTGTTTTGTTTTTTGTTTTGTGGTTTTTGGTTGCTTGGTTTTGGTTTTGTTTGTCTGTTTGGGGTGCTTTTTTCTTGGTTGTGTGGTTTTAGGGGTTTTTTGGTGTATTGGGTTTTTTGTTTGATGGTTTGATTTGTTTGTTTTTGGGTTTGGGGTTTGGTTTGATTTGTTTTTTGTGGGTTTTTCATGGGTGTTTTTTGTTTTTTCAAATTTTGTCCCCCCTAAGATGCTGGCCTTTTCAGCAAAGATCTAATTCTTAAAAATCAATTAGTAATTTTGGACTCTCCACTTCAGCGCATCCCACACCAGATACATCAATATTACTTCATTTTCTGAAATAGCTCGGTATTCAGACTTGGAAAATTGGTCCCTCAGGATAACCAGTCACTAATCCTCAGTTCTTATTTTACTCCCTAGCCCCTCAGCCACAAATCTCTTTTTCGATGAGAGAGGGAGACTGGACTTGTTTCTTCAATGACATATTAATTTACTCATCAAAGGAAAAAAAGTGGTGAATCAAGACACGAGAGAAAAAAACCAAGAAACAGAAATGAACCATGAGTCAGACTTCAGTCTGCAAGAAATGACTGTCTGGAGTTAGGGCTCTACTAAATCCAACCCATCACAGATTGATGAAGAACACCCTCATTTATTGCCTGCAGGAATTTTTCTAAAAGGATTTCAATCCAAAATTCAGTTTTGATAAGGAGAAGGAAGTTGGTGAGTCATAAGGTTGTAATACATCAACTTTGGCTGTGTATTTGCAGGATGATCCTACTTTCTCTTGCTGTGGATTATTGAAAGGAACTGAACTGACCTTGACAACAGCATGTGAGGATGCTAAGTCACCTTTTTCACCCAAGATCTTTAAAAATTACCATCTGCTTTGCATTACTTAGACAAATTAAACTAACATAGACTATCAGTAAAAAAAAAAAAAAAAAGAAAAACCAAACCCTTTCTGTTTTATGTCTGGCTCTGTATAATGGAGAGCCTGGAACATGATCCATCATGAAAATCAGAACTGTCTGCCTGAGTCCAACCTTCAGGGAAGAGCTGATGCTCAGAAATTACCATCCTTTCCGTCCATTTGCCAATGTTCCCTGAGGCAAAATATCAGAGGGAAAAACAGATTACACGAGACACATGGATGTTAGAAAAACTCTGTGCAGTAGCCGTTAGGATTTCATCCCCCGAAACAGACCTGGGAAATCACCACCTGTCAGATCATCCCTAGAGGAAGCAGTAGGGAGCTGACAGTGTGTTTGAAGCAGATGATCTGAGTATTAATAAACAGATTCCTCCCGCAGTGCCAAATCCAGACCCAACATGGAGGAAAGAAGGGTGGGAAGAAGAATCTCAGATGAGATGTTCCTAGAATAGGGCAGGATGGGGAAGACAAATGAAATGGAAAATACAGAAAAGTTGAAGAGATTTGGGGTTTGTCCTGCAAGTTGGAATTGTTGCAAGAACAAGGAAGGAATTAACCTTCTTCAGAATTCTCAATAAGAAAGAAAATTATAGTGTTACCTCTGAAGGCATTATAACAGCTTATGGACCTAAACTCATGGTGAATATTATATTCTTTCTGATGCTCTTTGAAGACCCTAGTCTCTCTCAGACACTGTCATTATCACAGTTTTTCAAAAAGTTGATGGCAGTTATAACTGTTCTAAAAGAGCTTCATGTTTATGAAATACAGTAAAGCACAATTAAATGATCCCCACAACATTTCGTTTGCATCTGTTGCGAGTGAGTGGTTCAGGTCACTTAAAGAAGGACGAGCAAGGGATCAGCAGTAGTAGGTTCGATATAATTTCCAAAAGCACAACAAATTTTGATTGCAAGGTTGAATCTCTTACTTACCATATATAAAGCACACAAAGGAAAACTGGAAGGAAAGCAACCTACAATGATGTATGTGGACGCAACGTCACAAGAAGTTAGTATCAGAAGACCCAGATAAAATTAGTTCTTCCGGTAATTACCACAGACCATACTAATTACCTTTTTTTCATTATGAACGTCCTAAGCAGCAAACTTCACCTTTAAAACAAGTTCAGTTCTTCCCACAAAAGTGTTTCAGTCAACAGATTAGAAAGACTCCATGCAAAGAAGCACAAACTAGCTTCCCTTATTCAGGAAGTTCTATTCAGAAGGAAGTTCTGTTCAGAATCTCTTGTATCTGTTACAGAGAAATAAAATTAGTTTATTAGTTTCTATCGCCTGATGGTTTATAGTATTGAGCAAGCAGAAGCCAGAGCATTATGATGATTTCCGCACTTACAGATGGAAGAAATTACCTCCTTTTGTCACCCCTGTTGACAAAAGAAAATAGGAATCCATATCCCATTCATTCTCAATTCCCAAGAGAACTAAACTCAGATAAAGGCCAAGTAGTTAGTTAAAGCTCTGTGCAAATTCCAACATAATAAATTTCCAAACTCCTTTGTTTTGTTGTTTCGAAGAGAAAAATACAGGAATCCTTGCATATTATTTAAAAAGAAAAAGAAAAGAGAAATGAAAATCAACAAAAATTACATAAGTGTCTATTTAAAAGTTCACCTCCGACTGGAAAAGAAATCCCACTTCTTAATTATCATGATGATTAAAGTAACTGAAATGATTTTAAAAGGGGATAAAACCCTATTCTGTGTATAGAGGAGCAGAAACAGGCCATGGTTCAAACCTCAAGGTTTTGAAAACCCTTCCCCTGAACATGTTCCCCCATGGGGTGGGATAAAAGGATCATTGAAGTCCACAGGATTATTCATTTTCCTACTTATGACAAGGATAAGTACCTGAGTGATCTGAGGCTTCACATCCTAGCCATGATGAAATCAGCTTCGATGGTATTTCTTGCCTATGGAATAGGCATAATTCTGTCTATTTCAGGCCCTGTAAGAGCTAAATTTACTCGAATAGCAAAGGTGAACCTAACTTTTAGGAAAAGCTGAATTATATAAAGTGTATATTTGGAAGACTTCTGAGTCCAGTACTGAGCAAGCCTAATCTACCCATCAAGCATTAACTCTACCAGCAGTGCCTGTGCAGGTGGTTAGAGAAGGACTAAAGCATATAGGTTGGACAGAAGAAGGACATAAGACAAATCTAAAGACTTCATGTAAAAAAAATCAACAAAAAACCCCCAAAAAACCAAACAAAAACCCAACCAAACAAAAAACCAAACCAAGCCAAACCGAAACAGAAAAGAAACCCCAAACAAACAAAAAACCCTAAACCACCCAAAACATGTCTTGGGGATTTGCAAGTTTTCTGTTTTTCTCTTGGAAGTGGAATGGTTTTGCTCTCTTTTCACTCCCCTAGCTCCAGAAGCTAAAGCCCCTGGTTTTCACATGGTCACTGTGCCCTTCACCAGTACTTGTTTCCTTCCTAAAGTCAGAGAATACAACATCTGCTGCTCTTTGCTGTTGGGGTGGATGAGCTGGCAGCGGTAGAAGCTGGGATGCCAGAAAACCCTGGTCTAGGAGATCCCCTGTGCTGGTGGGTCAGCTCAGAGAACAAATAAGCTCCCCCTGCTCAGGTTACAGGGAAAGACTTCTTCTCCCATCAGGCAGTACCTGTCTGGTACCTGGTCCCCCACTCCGCCCCTTCCCTCTCCCCATTGGTTGTTGTATCCCTCTGCCTTCTCCCTGCCCCTTGCCCCCAGGTAATTGGTTGCTGGTACTGTGCCAGCCCCCTTTCTGTTACCCCTTATAAGCTTGTACACGAGGCCTGCTCGCTTTTCTTCGCCTCTGACCCCTTCGGAATAAACCTTTCGGAACTCATGCGGAGAGCCCTCCACGCTCCTTGCTCCTGGTAACACCTGAGCTATCCTGGCCTGGGTGCGGGGCTGTGTCTCAGTGCCAACCGTCGGCACGGGGGCTAGGAAATCGGCCTGCGAGGTGCCGAGCTGCACCCCCAGGGCATCCCTTGCAGGGGATGCTTTCGGGTTAAAGCGGCGATTCCAGTCACCCCTCAGCACCCCGCATCACTTTGCTTGTCACTAGAGCCAAACACCTCAGCTAAAAAAAGGCAGTCGAGGTGGTCCAGATAAAATTGCTTTGCATTTCATAGCCTTCTATTGCCCACAAGTATTTGCTGTCCTCAAGCTCGGGATAAAAACCATGAGTATTTCAGCCTTCTTAACTGGTAATATCTTCACCTTTTTTTCTTGCTCTCATTTCTTTGTATTTCATTTCCTTTTTGATTACAAGCCTCTGTTTTCTCAGTATTCCATCTTGATTCTTGTAGTGGAGATTGCCTTCTTAGAATAGGTGCTGAACATTATCCCTCAGCTACACTGACACTAACCTGAAGAGAGAAAAGTGAAATTATCATGTCTGGAATATAAAAAGGTAGGAAAAAAAGTATTATAGTATTAGTCCACTACAAACCTTTCATAACTGAGAAATCCTTCCACAAAGTGCCATAAATTAAATAGGAAACATTTAAGTAAAAAAAACAAACATTAAAAAAACCCCCAAACTACAACCTTAACTCTTTGTACTAAATCCCAGAAGCTCAGATGTTTAAAAATATTTCTCTCCTATGAAATTCCAGACCTTAATATTGACGTTCTTCATCTGGATGTCTGAAAGCTGACTTTTAAGTAAAAATCTTTTAACAATTGGAAGAGCTTCTATCCATTTCAGAAGCTGTTGTGAAAAGATGTGACGTTCTCTCACGGTTTATGTACTTAACAGTAAACTCAAAGTTCTGCCTCATCACACTCACTGGTGTGTAAATTCTGATTTTAATCTCTAGGCCCAAGGTTTTCTGGTCTTATGGCAAACCCTAAACTCATAAAGCAAGTACAACCTGTAATGCTAGCATTTGCAGTTCTTTTGTCGCTACTAAAGCACAAACCTTATAAATCATACTGCTGCAGAGTCATTATTCCTCTAATTAATTTGCCTGTTATATAGGCCTGCTCCTATTAAATAACCCAATATCCACTGCTGCCTCTCTACAATGAAGGAAAACATCTATGTTGCACCAATACTAACACACATCTGTCATTGGTCATTGTCGTGAAAACAAGAGGAAAAAATGTCTTCTGGGGACACTAGAAGACTGTTTTTGAGAATCTCATTTCGGTCCTAGCAATCATGCATAAGTGACAGCCTCTTGGCATGTAAGAGCTGCATAAGCAACTGGAGGCACCTTTTGGAATTTGATCCTCAGTCCCTTGAATGACCCAGGCACAAGGAACACTCCCTCAAGCAGCTTCTACTTGAAAATAACAAGAAGTGGGAGAAATACATTCAAGACATGCAATTATTCCATTGGTTCCTATGCTGCCAAGATCATTAAATAAAAAGAGAAGCAGAGAGGCAAAGGAAAAGTACTGGAGTTTTAAAGAAGACTCTGAGATGGCACAGGGAAAATCGCTTAGATAAGCCTACCCATATCCCAGAATGGGCTAGAAATAAATAATATTTACATCAAGAATCCAATCTTTTGCCATTCTGTAAGTCAATAGGCTTGGGATTGATTTTGTTCATATATCTTTTATGGCTAACACTAATATAATTTGTATGGTGTGTTTCAGACATAGAACTGCTCCAGAACTTTTCAGGCATACCTTACAGAGCTGCAAAAATCCACTGTGCACATACTCATCTGTGCAACTTCACTCTCACGTCACTTGGAGCAGAATTACTAGCTCGCTTAAGGTTTGCAGAGTGGCAGAAAATGGATGTATGAATTACAGACAGGACAGAAAAAGAAACATTACTGTCTGAGGGGTGACTACTGATGTTGCCTGGAGTGGGCAGAAATTTTTAAGGCAAAGTGCCTGAAGACTTCAGGCTACGGAGATGTAGACAGTGACAGAATAAGGTGAGAAAGAGGTTGAAACAAAGGAAGGACCCACTGTCTGACAAGCTCAGCTGCAGCAAATCTCTACTGTGCTTTGACACACTTTCTTTTTTAAGTGAGAAAATAACTGCCCACCACCAGCCACAGAGTGCTACTGAGTTCATCAGAGTTGGGGTAGAAATAAGGCAATATTCTGAAATGCTTGTGAAACCAGTGATTAACTGATTGATTGATTGACCCACTTGCTCATTTGGGTTATATCACTGATCTTATCTCCACCGCTGAATTGCAAAATCTACATGTCATGTTCACACATCTAGATGCAAAAAACCTGTGAACACAGAAGAATTATAGAATAGTTTGGGCTAGAAGGGGGACCTTTAATGGCCACCTAGTCCCAGCCCTCTGCCATGGGTAAGCACATCTTCAGGTAGACCATGTTGCTCAGACCCCTGTCCAACCTGACCTAGAAGGTTTCCAGGCATGGAATCAGCTCTCTGGGCAACTTGTGCCAGTGTTTCTCCATTCCTTTCATTAAAAATCTACCCTCTCTTAGGTCAAAAACATTAGCCCTTGCCCTGTCTCTACAGGCCCTACTAAACAGTCCCCACCTTTCTTATAGGCCCCCTTAAAGTGGCCTTGAAAGGCCTCAATGAAGCCTCTCTGGAGCCTTCTCTTCTCCAGTAGGGCTTAGCAGCAGGAGACAAAGGCACAACTACCAGCAGTGAGCAAAACCATCTATTTTATTTCTGCGTGAAGAAAAATGAACAGATTAGGGGATGCGTAAGTTTTTTTACTCTTCCAGATTTGTGGGATTTTTCACACGACCTTTCTTTGAGCCACCTGAGCACATATCAAGACGTCAGGCTGATTCAATCAGACAGCTGTGCATTTACCAGGTACTCTGTAGCCCTTCCTCAAGGAAGCCATTCCAATTAGGAAAGGGTTGACCTAAGAGCAACTTTTCTTTAATTGCCTTTCCTTTAATTGCCATGGGTTTGGTTCAAAGTCATCATGGTTTGCACCACCCACAAACTCTGGCCCTTTAAAATCTCTATCCCAATCACTGTGAGTTTTCAAATAAAATAGCAGTCCCCAGCAGAGTCAAAGGTCCTCCCCCCAAAACGCCATCTGTTATTCATGACAGTAATGTCTCCTCCAGGAAAACCTGCAGCCCTTTGGCAGCAGTTTGCTTCTAAAGTTTTTGAGAACGTTCTGAATCCCTAACAAAAGATTATTATATTTTCTAAACTCCTGATCCTCATATGGATGTAAAAATCTATATCCACTTTATATATAACTGTTGACTTAGAAAGCTGCCCTTTATCTAACAAAAAGAGAAATGGCATTTAAAGCACTTCTAACTCATTTGGCTTTTTGTTCACTCATTAGCTGTACACACTTTTCACCTGTATTTTTCATTATTCACAGTAAGTCTATTTTTACAAGAGTATTTTGACAACTTTTTAACAGCAAATACTCACTGATTTTATGGCAGTCCTCTGCAGAACGTTCTACAGGATATGCTTCCCTGGCATTGCACCAGCAGAACTCAGTGTTTGCTCTTCCTTCTTAATTCAGGGTATGAACACCATTTGGAGGGTTCTAATATTCAAAACTACCCAGTCCTCAGGAGGTGCCATGAATCTGCACAACCACATGGACCTCAGAAGACCAACAGCAAATAAACCATCATGGACCTTCCCCACTTTGCCTAATTCTACCAGGACCCTGCTGCTGTTGCAAGGTATGTGGTTTGATGACAAGGCATTCAGCTGAGATAATTTGATGTGTTCAGTGTGATTAAAGCATTACTACACTCATATGCTTATTCCTCCCACGACTGATGACTTCTTGCTGCAACAGTCAAAGGGAACCTGGTTTCTGCTGAATGCCTATTGGCTTTATATTCATAAACTCATTTAGGTCTAGTATTATATTAACATATGATTCATCTGTATCCATGCTAACTTTAAACACACAGAATAAGCTCAATCACACTCTCTGCTTTCCTTGAGTCTTCAGAGTCTTCAATTTGCAGGTCCCGAAGACCCAATGGTCATACTCTCCTCCTGGTTTCCTTCGGGAACACCATGGACAGCAATCTCTGACTTGTGACCGGTCTAGAATTTGACCTTTTTCCATAGAGAAAATGCAATGTTCAGCTTGTTCTAAAAATATAGTTCTGTCTTTGATTAAAATGCTGCCAACGTGACCATTGTCATCGCAACCTCAAGTTTTGTGGATTAACTCACAGAAGAATATAAGCATTGAACAAAGAACAAATAGCACCGTTTTAAACAAAAATGTGAGTTGTTGTTTGTTTTTTTTTTTTCCTAAAGGATTTATTTAAACCAGTCTGGAGCACTGCATAAAAGTATTCATATTTTAGTCTGAATAATGCTTATTTTGGATTATGATTGTTCCCGTGGGCGTTTGGCACCACTGTAACTAACAATTCCTATATTAGGCTAAAGACATTCAACTTCTTCCCGTAGACAGGTTTAGCTCCTCGACAAACTCGCAGTGCTCCTTATCAGCTGTGGGTTGTTAGCAAGGCAGGGACAGCACATCTAGACAAATAACTCTGAGGGGTTTTAATTATTATTAGTCATCAGTGAACAACTCATGACAGCCTTAGTGAATCTTGTTTCTCTTCTGTTCTGCAATCAGCTTTTGCTTCTTTCTGGAATATTTGTTGTTCCCCCCAAAAAATTTGTCAGATGCAGTCTCGGTTTGTAGATCTATCAGAAGCAGCTTCTTGTAAGTAGCTGCTGATGAATTCAAATTCATCATAGGTTTCATCAGGCACAAAGGGTTCAGGACAACTTTCTTATTCTATTAATTGCAAAACTACGGTGGGAAGACACGGATTTGAGTTAGAACTTATTCATTTAATTAACCAGGAGGGGATTTATTTGGGACACTAAGGGAATGTGAGCTTCTTCTTTCCACTCTGAGAGCACAGGATACAATTGTGCAGTTTCCAACAAATCAATATAGTTTAGGACTCTGATCACATCTGAACTGATGAAATACTTACTTTTAAAAATGTATTCAAAGAAGTCCAGTGTCCTTACAGAATTTTCTCTTCTGCATTTGGTAGGATATCTGCAGAACAAGGCAAACCCAAGACAAATAAATTTATATGTGTAAGTAATTTTAGGGGACAAAATATACATAATTCAGTCAATTGGGGTACAAGAACTGACTTGTTCAGTTACACACAACTGAATCCACTTTTGTAAACAAACCAGTAGCTTAATTTTAAAAAAAAAAAGTTTTCTCAAAATACAAGCTGCAGAAACTACCTGCTATTTTCGGTAGACTCAGATCATATCAATTTGTCATGAGGCTGTTGAATATTGGATTTCCTGTGCTCACTTTTGTACACTCCAAAATACTTATGATTTCTTATTAGAGAGAGATTTTATCTAACTCACGTCAGATACTCCTTTTTAATTATTATTTGTTCAGTGAATAAAATTCCTGCATTTGTCTTCTCCCTTAGTCCCACTCCTAGCCAAAGCAAGTAGCTATGTACACCCAGCTTACAGTTCCACAAGAGATATCCCCAGTGGCTGGGGACTTTGGGACATTTAAGTAACGTGTGTGGCTATATTATAGCTCTGCTTTCATCCTTACATATTTATTCAGGTTTAGTTCATGAACAATTTGTGTGCGTGTGGGAAACATTTCAGTTTGCAATTAGAGATGCCTCCTCCACGGCACAAATGCCTCTGAGGATCTAGAACATCTTTCCCATTCATATTGAAATTCAGCAGCTAAAATAATATCTTCCCAAGCGATGTTCCCAAGGAGTTTCCTGCTGCCTGCAGAAAAAGTCTGAGGTAGGAGACCCTGAGCACTTAAATCTGATCTGCATTCTGAACAGACTCCAAAATTTTTCTTTCTCTTCAGCCTTTGTCAGCTATAAAAACGCTTCTGCCATTCATTTAGGAGCCAATGCCCAGGTGGCCAGCTGTTAATGTCACTGACAGACTGCTTGCTCCCGTTGAGTGCTGCCTCCCTCCATCCCTGCTCTCACCGAGGTCAATTTGCTGGGGGCAAGCAGTGCACAAATTCAGGATTTGGCCTTCGGTGGGAGTCTGAATCTTTTTATCAAAACAGAGTAAAGGACTATCCTGGTTTCCTGCCCAGCCAAAACTTTTATGTAGGATAAAGTTCCTGCAGCATACATTAAAAACATGCCGGGGAAAGCAGCCTGGGTTATTCCTGACTCAGACAAAGACAAACGGGATTGATTTTGCTCAAAGACCTGGCTGCACTTGGTGAGTCATTGGGGCGGATGGGGAATTCAGGTGTGTGCCTCTGTGGGGTTTGTTTCTGGGTGAGAATTGGCTTCCTACACCAGCTGCATGTCCATCCCCAGACCTGGCACCTCGCAGTGCCCATCTCTGCCACCGCACATTTGGGGATCTGAGCCCAACCATGTCGATGAGGAACAGGCTGTGACGAAACTGGACAAGTGCTGCAGTGATGGAATCACGGCTGGCTGCAGCACGGGACCATCCACCACTACACACCATCTCTCCTGCCCTGAAAGACTGTTCTGACCTTCCCAAGGGCAAGGTCTAAACCACAGCATGTTCTGAGCTAGAAGGGACCCACAGGGATCATCAAGGCCAACTCTTCAGTGAATCCTCTCCATGCAGGGATCAAACCCCTTGCCTTGGTGTTATCAGCACCATGAGCCAATCTCTACTCTTCAGCTTTCTTCCTGAGTGATATGATTTTTATTTCTTGTTGCAACAGCAGCCTCAGCCAGAAGCAACAGCCTAAAAAGTGCATCGAGGAGGGCTGGCTGTGTAAAATGGTTCCACCTCTGAAGTGAAATGCTGGTTACATTGAGACCTACAGGCAGTTTTAAAATGCTCTTTGCAGGCATATTTTGAACTTTCTGTCCTTTTTTTCTCTAATTGAGGAGGTGGAGGTGACTCAGAACTGCACTAATGGTATGTTCACATTTACCTTCCCCACTCTGAGTCCTGGTTGCCTTTCCATGCTCCACTCATCCTGTGACCCCCAATACTACCCAAAATCAGCCTTCTCCCAGTTCCACGTGCTGATGGGACCACTTAGGTCACAACCTGGCTAAGAGAACCTCAGGTCTGGGCTTTTGAACATGTTTTGTGAGTCTCCCTTCAGGGACACACATCTTTAAATTAATTTTAAATTAAATTAAAGGCCAACTATAGTACAACTTAAATTGGAAAGCATGGAGCAGCCTACCCTTGCCTCCTGTAATTTTGTCTTGGCACTGTACTGCAGAAAAAATCCTGTTTTTTTAAATTTTAAAATCAAACTAACCAATACACTCATAACTTGTGTGCTTGGGAAATATCACAGAAATGGGCACTGGTAGATTTGAAGGTTGTTGAAGATGAGAAGGATTTAACAATTACACCAAGTGAAGTGAAAAAATACTGAGTTTTTTTTACAGTGCTTTATTAAGTGTGCCTATGTCATTGTCATGCTAAAACTGCACACTGCTCTGGGCATAAAAGAGGATTTTAAAAATAATTGGAAAGCTGTATAAGTTCATTGCTGTGGCTGATAAGAGCTGTGACAGTGTTGCCTTAGCCTGAAAAGCTAAAAATTTCATCTAAGCTTCATATTGCATATATTTAAACCCAGATGTTTGTCACTTTTTCAGTGATTTACTGAGGTTTGGACTGGTTTTCTGTCTGAAAATTACAAGTTTTTTCACTCAGTCTGTGACAGCTAGACTTTCCCTAATCTGAAATAATTGTGCTCAGTGTGAGTTTTACTTTGTGTACAATAGCATGAATTGTGCTACAAACACAAGTTTACTCAGGAATAACACCAAACTGGGGCCACTGAGAAAAAATAAGCCTTTGATTATCCTTTTACTATACAAACTCTGCACCTTACTGTTAGATTTTCAGTCTGGAGGGGCAACATTTTAATTAGACAGCAAGTGAAATAGACTTGAGTAGAAATTAAGTACTCTAGGCATTTTTAAAATAAACTCAAGGGACTTTTATAGGGGTGGTCCATAGAATAAGGGAAGGATAGTTGTGAGAAAACCTGTCAAAAGATCAGAAAGTTAATGGTGCATTGGGAAGTGTGGGACCTGGCATGACCTAAGTGGTGCATAAGGGGTGGAACCAGGTGAAACTATCCTGGTTTCAATTATTAAACAGTTCTCATCTCAGTCCAGGAGGTTTGGGAGGCTTTTCCCTCCCCCGACTCTCCTCCCTGTCCTATGGAGCAGAGAGTGAGCAAGCAGCTGTGTAGCACTTAGTTGCCAGCTGGGGTTAAAACACAGCAAGGACAGCCCATAATTTTGCTTCTCTAGAAGACAGGGGAGTAGCTCATTTCAGGGTGCCAGTACTCTCTGCAATCTCTTTTTTCCTTGAGGCATGTAGCAGATTCCCACTCTCAGGTCAGTTACAGAAGCTGGTCTGCTGTGGAAATGACCAGGAAAACTGCTTTCTTTCTGGAGGCCTGGCATCTAAACTGCTCATGGTCTTATCAACCCAACCAACTTCTTACTCAAAAATCCTTTTAAAATACAGAAGACAAAAAGGTGAGCTAGCTGAAGGGTCTTATTTAACAGCTATAGAATCACGGATTAGTTTGGGTTGGAAAGGACCTTTAAATGTCATGTGGTTCAATCTCCTTGCAGTGAGCAGGGACTGCTTTGTCTTCCTATTCAGTACCTCTAATAAAAAGCAAAAACGCAGGTTTTTTCCATAGCTCTTTATCGAGGGATAGGAATGCACAGGGCTTAGGACACACACAAGCAAAGAAAGGTAAGTCAAGTAAAACATGTATGATTATATCTCCATTTCTGATGCTTTGAGGGTTTTGCTGGAGATTCACACATTAGCCACTCCATCTATAAGAGTTACAGCTGACATTTAGTTTTTCTGCGGGTTTGCAAACAAGAAAGAAAAGCCCTGACTTCCTTCCTCTTCATCACAGAGCTCTCAGGTGCTCAAAGCAACTTGCCAAGAGGATGTTGGCTTCAAGATTCTCTTCGGTGCTGCAGAAGCGGTGCTGTGTTTTCTCAGAGGTGTTTAGTCCCCCGCAGCACCCATCTGCCTCCCTGTGAGGGGCCACAGAAGTGCCAGGCTCTGTGTTTGACAGCAAGAAATGGAAACTCAGTAAGGACTCACGGAGTGTGCAACAGAGCTGGAAAGCCCCATCACAATTTCAAAGCCCAGGATTACATCATGAAGCCTGAGCTCTGTTCTTTCTTTTCACATGATATACCTATCCTCTGCTATCCAGCACCACGTTAAAAATCCCTGAGCTTGCTCCGAGAGAACCCACTTGCACAACAGGAATAATGTGACACTGGCATTTGTGCTTGGGAATTCTGTGAGCGTGCTGTTAAAGGGGACTCGTGTTTTCCAAAACAGATTTTATAAAGATCAGGCTGTGTTTTCATCAGGCAGATTGTGTAAATTCTTCAGTTCTTAGGTGGCTTCTGGAGTATGACAAAAACCATTTGTTATATGTACGTGTCTCGTTGGACTATTGTTTCTCCTGCACCACCTTACCAGGAGAGCATCCAGCATCACATTATTTAAAGGCTCCCTGGAACAAAAGCAACATATCCAGTTCATTTATTTCCTCCTAAAACCACAACCTTGGGTGAATGCCATTCTCACTCGTACTTTATCTCATGTGTCAGCATTTTACAGACATTTGCCTTCTGCCAGCGTAATCTCCTATGTGAACCTAATCCTGCCAACATTTAGAATAATTTGCCCTTCTAAGACATTTTCTTCGTCACATATGTTTTTTTGATACCATTTTGAAGGGGATTTAGTTGTAATCTAGACCACAGCAGACAAAGCAAGTTATTAGAGAGATCAGAAGCCTGCTCCTCAATATCACAACCACATAGGACTCAATCCACAGGTGTGGGTACCACACTTGGCTGGAGGCCAGAGAGGACACATTGGGTTCAAGAAGGTATTTCCTGCTGTTGGGAGGCTGGGAGGAAGCTCTGCACGAGGTCTGGATCCTCACAGGGACTCACATCTTTTTTAGGGTGGCACCCCTGGCAAGCTGCATTTTCTGCTGTGCAGCTCCAGACAGTGCCCAGGGGCATGGGCAAGCCCACAGACTTTTAAGAATTCAGCTGACTCCTGCCCAAATCCATTTTGCTTGTACCAGGAATCCTCATTAAAGCCATCAATTTGGGTAAGGTCACCCCAGCTGATTTGAGGAAGGGTTTACAAAGCCAGTTTCTAAAGCAGAGACCAGAAGGGTTAAGCCCAGGTTGCCTCTATGCTTCTCAAACGAGATGAGGCAATTTGCCAATTTTGCAGCCCTCAGTAAACTTGACAGAATTGTTTAGCTGGACAAATTGGGTGAATTATTTCTTAAATACATGCTGTTGTGGCCTTTCCCTTAGCTTGCTTGTTCAGTGTTTTTCTGGGTTTTTTTCACCATTCCTATAATTCAGCTTTGATAAGGGCCTGTGATTTCTTACTCTTCCCCCCTCTCCTCTTGCCTCTGCCTCTAAGCCAGAGGGAGCAGGAGGGGACAAACAATGAGAAGCCTGTGATCCTGCCAGAGTGATGCAGCATTGGGGTGCCCTCCCAACCTTGTGAAAATTGAAGCCTTTCTCTGAAAGTTAAACAGTCTTTACTCATTTTTATTGGATGTTTACATCAAGTGGCCTTTTGAAGCCAACAAAAACAGTGCAAGGGTTGCACAGAGCCTGTAATAATTTTATATTTGCTGCAGAATTCAGATGGGGGGTGGGGGGAGATATAATGCAGAGGCACCATGATACCAGCAAAGCAGTATTGATATTTTTTTCAAAACTCTGTGTTTGCTCTGTGAGGTGTTTGTCTGACCTCACTACTCAAATGACATTGATGCTGGTAACAATTTTGACACTGACTTCAAACAGATTTTATTTTCTTTTTTCTGTTCCCACCTCCCTGAATTTTCACAAGCACTAGAACTGTCATGTTGGAATAAAGAAGCAAATACATGCAGAGAGAGTAGCATTAAATCCAGCCTGGTCCTACAAAAGTCCATGGAATAGCATCCTGTTTTCATGAGGGATGTCCTGAGCAGAGCCATGATAGGGGATCTCCCACTGGAACAAAAACTGGGGAAGCAATCTTCTTTTTACCTGCTGAAAAAATGCAGATAAAAAGTCAATGTATTCACAGCAAAGACACACAATCACATGGGCACAGCACTGCAGTTCCATGGAACTGGATAAACAGCATTTCACTCTAGGAACCAGTTCCATGCTCTGGGTCAGGGTGCGCCAGGTCAGGGAATGAGCAGTGGGGATGGCTTTTCTTCAACAACTCGCTGTGGATATTGGGATAGCACTTTTCTGGCATAAAGCTGGTGCTTTTTTTGGCAGGGCTCTGACCAGATCTTTGCTGTACCTTCAGGTCCAGAATAGCCAGACAGCTCTTTCCTGTGTGGTTGGTTCCACAAGAGTTCAGTACCCAAGAGAGAGCCTTTACATCCAAGCAACTCCTGGATTCCCAGATCACCATCTGCCTAAGACCAGGATGTTCTAAAGGCTCTCTGTGCCACCCATCATGATGCTGTAAACAGTGCTGTGACCAATCCTATCTACTGGAATCGTTTCCATCGTTCACCATCATATGCATGAACAAGATAGAAGATGTGACAGAATGGAATAGATTTAAAAATACAAACAACTACAGGCAGTGGCAGAAACTTCAAGCAGAGGATCAAGGTACTAAGCCAGATGCTTAGTAATCAACCAGGTCACCGCAGAGCTTCTCTTCCAGTTGTCCTTCTGCCCAGGATTAATGTATCTCCAAGATGAGAACAACAGGGAGTATTAAAAAGGACTGGCAAGGAGGAAAACATGCCTAAGTGTCAAACTCAAAACACATGGCATGAACAAAATAAGCGGCAAGTGGGGATCTCATAAGGATTTTGCAGCTACTTGTTTAGAAAATATACATTGCCACCTCAGACAGGGAGCAATAAAAACAGTCGACTGGATCACTCACACTGACAGAGAGAACGGCACTGCCACGTGCAGCTGAACCCTTCGTCCCTCATCCTGGCAGTGGAAACAGGACTCACAGAGTGTATTTGTGTCTCCTTTAGGCACCTTTAGTCAGTCAGTTAGTTAGTCTGCTCAGTCCCAGCAGCAGAAAGAAGCTGTGACTGAGTACTAGCGACATTTTTTTTCTTTTTTTAAAAATTTATAGATACTTGGAATGTCTTGAGGTCTTCCCACAGTAGCATTAGAGAGGAGAATCTCAAAGTTAGAGGGGTGGTGGGCTCTGTGCCACATCCTGTCAACGTTACAAGGTCCCCTGCTGCTCTTCTATCCAAAGGGGACCAGAAAGACAAAACGGTTGATTGCACGTTTTCCTCACTCGCTCCTTGAGCATTCTCTGACAGGATCAGTCTGTCTGGATTTATACTGCCAAGAGAAACAAAGTGGAAGTTTTGTTCAGGTAGCAAGAACTGTCTGAGCCTCTCTTGCGAGGCATTAAAGTAGTATACAGCCCTCACTGGTGAAAATCCATTTGACTTCAAAGCAGCTGTTTGGATTTGACATCAGGCTTGCCCACAGAAGGATATTTGCAGGCATCAAGTGTATGAATTTTGGCAGAAAATAAACCCCCTTGCAGATCAGAGGGGCTGGGTGTGCCTAGACTTCAGTTCTGGTTAGAAGCAATTTGGCACCATCAGCCTGGTCACGTTCAGTAGGCACAGTCATGATCACAGATTCACAAACAGTGCAGTTTATTGAAAGAACAGAAATAACAGATTCAGAATTGCCATGGATGAATGCACCAGTTGTGAGAGAGCTCTAATACAAACTATGATACTGTGTTAACCTGGGTAATAGCAATCCTACACAGAAGCTTACGAAGAAGGTGTCCTCACCTGAGAGAAGGGAGAGCAGAGTAACCAGTCACCGGTCTCCATCTGGTTTTTTGGGTATTCCTCCTAACCAGGTGAAATTTCGACCCTCCTGATACACAGCCCAAACTTAACCTCCTCCTCCCTCTTGCATAAAGCAGGACCAAGGTGGAGAGTTGAGTCATACAGTCATATATGTGCTAGCACATACTTCATTAAGCTTAGTAGCATATGCAGGGGTGTGAATTTTAAATGACAGGCAAAACTCATTTTTCGCCTGTGCTGTCCTTCAAAGTTTCAGTCACTCGACCTTGGTCCGTTCTTCACATCTTATCTCCACGGGACCTCCCCCCACAGCCAGCTCAGCCTTTGCTGATGTCAGCGATGCAGATCTCCATCTGCAAAGATAACATGGAATGAACATAGTGTGTGCTGCAGAAAATCAGCCTTGGCCCTTCCCTGACTCCTTCAGGGATCACCGTCCCACAGCAAGTCTGGACCAGCCAGTGCACTGATGATCCACCACAGCAACGTGAAGGTTTTCAAACATAATACTCTACTCAATATCCATAATGCAGTTTTAGATATATGAAAGTGTTCGCAAATTTATTTTTTCTGGCTGGTGAAAGAGTGTGGAGGACAGAAAGCAAGGAACATCTAGATGACTATTCTTTTTTTTCCCTTCAAATGGCAATTTAAATGAAAACATAGCATTTTGAAATCTTGGAAACTGCATATAGATAAATCGGAGCATCTAAACAGAAACAAAATAGTCTATTCCTAGTAAATGAAAGAATTAACTTTCTCTGAACAGTTCTTTTTTTCTCTAATGCTTATTTTCTAGCTATGGTTATGAAAAGGACGGGGAGGGGGGGAAATCATTCCAGACTGACCCAAAATAAATCTCTCACCCACTCCAAGGCTAAAGAGACAGTGTGAGGTGTCCTGCATCTCAGCTCATGACTTGGGCCTTTTAGAAGACATGAGCAGCCAAAAGAGGGGCAGATGAACACGAGTTTAAGCAATATCATGCTCTGGCAAGGCCTTGGGGTTTTTCTCAGCAAAGAGAGCAGAACAACACAGAGTTGGACAGAAGGATTGTGATAACTGATTTCCAAACAAGCCCAGTTGCTCAAAGGAAACAAGCTTTGTAGAAGGTCACTGTGATACACACAGGACAAATGTTCTGCAGCCCAGAAAGCAAACAAACCAACCCTACTTCAAAGAAATGACAGTGAGCCAAGCAAGCGGAAAGAGCAGCAAGAGAAATACGAGCAGTGATTTTAATCACATTTCCCTGCTGCATCCTTCATGGCTGAAGGGCTTTCACCCGCTCCAACTGCGATGCTCAGACACCAATCAAGGATGGATAAATTCTGTGGCTACAGTTCCCCAGCAATCAGTGCCACCAGCACTGCTCTGCTCGTGGTTACAAAGGGGGACAACCAGCTCAGAGGAGGTGCATCCACTTGCCTCGGTCTGCCTGGTCTTGTTTCAGTTGAATAACTAACACAGGAAAAGAGCAGACTGGACATTCCTATGGCAGCAACCACCGTGAGAAAGGGAAAAGGAGGGAGGAGTGTTGAAGGCAGCCAGTCTTTAGCAGGAAGATGAAAAAAATCAACAAATCTGTCAAAAATTATATTCTTTATTTTATCCAGCCATGGAAGAGGGACTGCAATACTTCTAAAAAGCAGGGTGCAACCGATAGCAGTCTCCAAGTACTTTATTAGACTAAAACAATTGTGCTCTTTTTCACATGAATATGTATGAAAATAAAACAGAAAAATTAATGACACAACTTTCCAAATATATAAACTTTGGTGGCATTTATATCCTTTCTCAGGGCACTTTCTGGAAATATTCCAGCTTCTCAGAGCAGTACTTAAGGAGTACTTAATGTCTTCTTAAAAACAAAGTCTGTGTTCAAGCACTTTGTTATATCAAGGACATTGCAGAGAATTTTACTAACAGAAATATTTGAGCAAAGAGTAAAAATAAACAAAAATGTCAGAGAAGAAAAATTCTTAACTAATTGTCATAATCAAGCTGAAAAGACAGTTTTAAGAGGTAGATCCTTCTGAGTCAAAGGTATTACATTGTCATGGGAGCTTGACCACTCTGTCCAGTTCAGGTTTCTAACAGTGAGCACTTGCTATGACTTGCTCAAAACTGAGTCCAGCGCAGGAATTTTCTACAGCCATAATCCCCAGAGTAGCACTGATGACAAAAAAAATCAGACTGCAATCTGGTCATAAATCATCCACAAACAAAAAACAGGCAAACAAAAACCCCAATAAAACAAAACAAAACCAAACCAAACCTAAACAAACTAAAAACTCACCAGAAAAATCACAAGCAAGAAATAAAAGAGTAGATACTGAATGATTTCACTTTATTAATTGATTTCTAGAGTAATTTTTGGAGCTCTTTCAGTAATAAGGCTGATTACATTTTCTGAAGCACTTGCTTTTTTAAATTAGTGTCACCTGTGCCCAAAAGCCAAAGAAAGATTTGCTCCTATAATGAAGCTTTAGGTGAATCACAATTTAAGGCTGTCTGTTAAGACACAGAAGAGTCACCATTTCTTATGAAAATAACTCCCATATGAAAACTAGTAATTATCTAACCACGGAGCAGAAAATTTATGTGCTCACCAGTTTTTTTTCCAAACCCAAAAACAGGATGCAGATAAAGACAATACCTCTGGTTGTCAAATCTCAATCGTACAAATCTCAATTGATCTCCTTCTCACTGTCTGAAAGGTAACTCCTGTGGTTCAGGGAAAAAGAAAAGTTTTCTCTGCACTGTGTGAGATTTGCTGTATCCAAAGCCAATTCTCACAGCCAATAACTCCTTATTGCTAACAGAGGGGAATGGGAACACCTGTGTTAACACAGTCCATTCCTTCAAAGAAAATGAGGAAAAGTGACAGGAGGAAGCCAGGCTGATAAGACAAGAAATAAAAATGTGGCTACAAGACTAGAAGAAAAAAGGAAGAAGAAAAGGGGAAATAGGAAATTGTTGCTAACTCTATATGTCTATGATAGACATACTATCAGCTCACGTCTACACACAAAACATGGTGCAGTCAGTCTTGGCCTACAGACCACCACTCTGCCATTTGTAGTTTCCATGTGGGGACCAATCTTGCAACCACGTACCAATTTAGAGAGAGCAGTGTGAGAGAAACTCTGGCTCTGCAGGTCACTGGGAAGGCAACAGCAGGCAAATACAATGTCGGAATGCTGGGGATAAGGACATGATGGGGTAAGGACAGAACAGACAGAGGAACAGCAGCACAGCTGCCCAAGACCTCGGTAAGACCTTGCTTTGAAGACTGTGTACACCTCTGGTGACCCTTGCTCAAGAACGATGAATTTAAACCAGAAAACTGCCAACCACTGTTGGAAGGCAGTGACCTCCTCTTTTATGCAGAGTGACGGGAAGCGTTTATTTCTATGCAGATTTTGTGCACACCAAAGGAAGAAAAACAAAGGGAGCAAAATGAAGTTTTTTCAGCAAGGGTGGTAAAACACTATCAGAGATCGTCCAGAGATGTGGTGACTGCCCCGTCCCTGGGAACAGTCAAGGTCAGGCTGGATGGGGCTTTGAGCAACCTGATCTATTTGAAGATGTTCCACTTAAGGCAGGAGTAGATGGCCTTTAAAGGTGCTTTACAACCCCAGCCATTTTGTGATTCTAAGATTTTCTTTCTCTTCATAATTACCTTTGAAGATAAACCTCAAAGAAAGGGGAAAGAAGGTTAACATTCAGAGAAGAGTTTAAGTTAAAGCACTAGGTCAGGGTAAACTGCTGGAGGAGGTGCCAAAAGACTTCTAAACACTCCAGGAGTGAAAGTCTCAAACCACCCTTCCATGCAGGACAGCAGGACACTGCACTGCGATCAGGACTCAGTCAAACAGGGAAAGATGGCAAGGATCCCATGGGCAGAAAATGCATTGAGGCGTACTCAAGCAGACAGCCCCCGCCTCGCCGCCGGCGAGACCCGTGAGATGATTTCCCCCTGACCAGCGTGGCTGCGGAGAGGGATTCCTCTGAGATCCTGGCGATCCACCACAGGACGTGGAGCGTGTCAATGTCCCGATCACAGTATTAAGAGTCTCAGACGTGGGGTCTGCACGGCTCCGACAGCCTCGGATTAAAGCCAGCTGCCAGAACTAAAGCAAGGACGAGGGTTTCCCCCGATCCTTTCAGACGCTCGCACAAACGCTCTGCTCTGCCCTGTTTTCCCTTTCTCATGTCCTAAAAGCCAAGTCAGGCAGCGCCCCAGGTTTGCGGAATCAGGATCTGGGGTCCCACATGTCGGAAAACGGTTCCGTGTGAAGCAGCAGAGCATGGGCAGGCACCGGGCACAGCCAGCGCTGGCTTCTACAATAATCGGCAGCGCGGGACACGGTTCCCCGGCCATCCGAGGCGGGACCGAAGCCCCACCTTCGATCCGCAGCCCCAGGGACACGGAAAACTGTTCCTCTGCTCGGGCGCAGTAAGGGAGGTGCCCCGCGACGGCACCGGGCACAGGGCTCCATCGGGGCTGTCGCGGGACGCTCCCCTGGAGTGCAAAGGGGCGGCCCCCACCCAAGCCCCTTCCTCCCTTGGTCAGCCCGCGGGGGCGAGTCCTGGCGGCCCGGGGAGGAGCCGAGCGGGGCCGGCGCTCGCAGTCCCTCCCGGCGGGAGCGCAGCGCAGCCCAGCGACCGCCCGCAGCTGCACCGCAACTTTGCCCGGCTCCGGCGCCGGCCGGGAGCGCTCCGAGGGCTGCGGGCACGGGGCTGGCGCGGGGAGCCGGGACGGGGGTACAGGGCGGTGGCGCTGGGAGGCGCGGAGCGG
>VZRR01013062.1:157852-228302 GCA_013398015.1 Oreocharis arfaki
GGCGGGGGACAGCGGCGGCCGCCCCCCTCGCCGCGGGACGCGCTGCTGCTGGCCGTGACCAACCTGAACGGCGTCCCCGGGCTGCTGCCCTACAACCTGTCCCTGGAGGGGGTGATGGCGATTGAGGCGGGGGGGGGNATTGAGGCGGGGCTGGGCGACCTGCCCCTCTTCCCCTTCTCTTCACCCAGCGCCTCCTGGAGCAACGACCCCGTCTCCTTCCTGCAGAGTCTCTGTCACACCGTGGTGGTGCAGGGGGTCTCCGCCATCCTCGCCTTCCCGCAGAGCCGTGGGGAGATGCTGGAGCTGGACTTCATCTCGGCGGCGCTGCGCATCCCGGTGGTCAGCATCGTGCTGGGCGAGTTCCCCCGGCGGAGCCTGGTAAGGCGCTGGGGGCACGGGGGCGAAGCGGCGGGCAGGGCAGCAGTGCGGAGATGCTGTGGGGGACGGGCGTCGGAGCTGGGCAGGGGTCGCGGCGGGAGGACTCTGACCGAGGGAGAAGAGCTCGGACCCCGGGGCCACCGGCATCGCTCTTCGGTCCCTCCCTCCTTTGGCACCCTTTTCCCTTTCGCCCCGGGTCTCAGCCCTGGGGCGGCCGGGGACAAGCATCCTCTCTGAGGAAAGGCAGACAAGAGCTTGGTGGCACAAGCGAAGTTGTGAGCCCGAAGTCATTCACTTGGATAAGTTGTAGAGCAGAGAGCAGAAGGGGGTCCAGGACACGCTTTGCATATCGAGAGAAGGTTGTTAGAGGGGAAAAAGAAAAAAAAAAGAAAAAAAAAGAAAAAAAGACAAACCAAAAAAACCCCCAAACGGCTTTCAGAGTGTGTGTTTGTTATTGGTCCGAATGCTGTGGTCCGTGTACGGGCACTGCAGGTTGTTCACCAGGTGACAGTTCTCAGGGAGGGAAGTTGTTCAGTGTAACTTGACTTTGCATCGAGCTGAGCTAAAGCGCCAGGATTTTCTGTACTTGCAGTTCATACACTGGTACGAGATCAGATTTTTGCTAATTCGAGTTGCCTAACCAAAACAGCGGAAACTGCAGCCTAGCCTGGCTGTTTGTTTGATTGTGTAGCTAAAATAGGAGAAACTGAATTTTTTGTGTTTGACAGTTTTAGGCACAAGTAGAAGTAGCATCGGGAGGTAAACTTTCTATCACACAAAGATGGCAACTTAGTGTTACACTTTCTGGAGAGAGGTGGTAGTATTTTGCAGCTGTGTGTTTGATGCCAGGAGTCATCTTCAGGTAAAAGGGTTGGAAGAAAATGCTCTATTCTGTAAGGCCTGTGCAAGGGAAGTCATAAGTAAAATGGTACAGGCAGCCTTTTAAGAACAGGATAAATAGTTATTTTATATAAGAAGAGGTAGCTCAATTTTGCTCTCAAAATGTAATCAGAAAAAAAGATTGGCGAGTGAACTTGCTTTGCAAAAGCAGATATAAACCACTGGATCACTGTTGAATTTCTGTCGGTTTGGGGTTTTTTCAGTTTTTGTGTGTTTGAATTGTGACAGAAAAGGTAGAAAAAGTCTGTGTTAGGTAGCTCCTGCTCTGTAGCTGAAGATATGACTGCTGTATGGTGGTCTGAATCACAGAGTGGTTTGGGTTGGAAGGGACATTAAAGATGATCTCGTTCCACCCCCTGCCATAGGCAGGGACACCTTCCACCAGACCTGGCTGTTCCAAGCCTCGTCCAGCCTGGCCTTGAGCACCTTAAGGGATGGGGCAGCCACAGCTTCTCTGGGCAACCTGTGCCAGGGCTTCATCACCCTCACAGTCAAGGATTTCTTCCCATCATCACATCTAACCCTGCCCTCTGGTAGTTTGAAGCTGCTGCCCCTCGTCCTGTCACTCTGTGACCTTGTCAAAACCCCCTCTCCAGCTCTTTTTTTAACCCCTTTAATTCAGCTAGGTTTCTCTACCTCAGCAAAACCCATGTAACTCAGGTCTCTCTAGATTTAAGCAGAAACTCAGGGGTAATCAGTGCTGCTGAATTCTGTTATTGATGGTGCTGGTAGCATCCAGGTTTGCTGTTACAGCTACCAGGCTTGCAGCTGCAGTCACAGTGGTGCTGGAGTCAACAGCCAAAGTTCCCGAGAGCTAAATCCTGAACCCGGTATTTCCTTGCTCTGGCTGTTAGCATTATTTTATCTTCCATCTCAGGGAAGGGTCTAAGTTCACCCAAAGCTGCCTGAGTTCACAAGATGCATTCAACACATGCAGCACAGGGTTAGATTTCATTGCTGCTTTCAATGGACTTCAAAGCTCCTGCTTGACTTTCAAACTGTTCTTAGCAGGGAGCCCAATGGATCAGTCTGTCCGAATCAGGACCTTGTTCTTGAGCAGGCTTTAACTGGCATTGTCTTCAGTAGCAGTGAAACCAATGCCTGGCACTGAACCTGTGCTGAACAGACTCCATTTTCCTTTGAGCTTAAAAAAAAATTAATTTTCAAGGCTCTATGGATTTATTAAAAAAAATCTCAGTCTTACTCAAAGGCCAGCAGATAATACAAGTGTATTAGTCCCTCATGATTGTCTTGGAGGACCTGACATCTTTCTGAACACTGTTTTTTCTGTACTTTCACTTAATAGATACCATTTTAAGGCTAATGCTGGAGGCAGTTCGACAGCACCTCACCTTGCATACTTCCTAGAGTTGCAGGATTTCCATAGCTGTTGGCCTCAGCAGTTTCTGCTGCAGGCAGGGATTTTGTGCTGCTCACAGTCCCATGCCAGCACTGACACGAAATGAACACACCACAGACCTGTCACCTTTCTGTCTCTACAGATCTGGAGCTGCAGACTGGCCTCTTCTGCTGACTGGCCATCTTAGAGGAGGCAGTTGTAAGGGGCATCATTGTAGACGAGGCAGATCTTGCTGGTAGGCCCAGGATGCAGATTTCCAGAGAAGAAAAGAAGACTTGACATCTAACCCTGCTTCTGAATTGGCATCCCTGGGGTCACCCCTCCTACTGATGCTTGGACAGAGCATCTTCCCTCCCACAAAACCACTGCAGCACACCCTTGGGAGTGCCTGCAGGTATCTTTCTTCCAGGCAGGGACAGAAGCTCACCCAAAACTTGTTTGCCCTTGGAGAGCATTTTGCACTGTGAGCGTGCGAACACCAAGGCAAACACAACAAACCCATCGTTCACTAGATGCTGTCTCATACTGCTTTTCCTCAGCATTCAAATCTTTCATTAGGGTGGTTTTAAGGTAGTAATGTCTAGCAAGGTCTCATTTTCCATACTACACCAGGACAGGAAGATACACATGCAATGTCTTGTACTGCTGCTAAATGTTAACGTTATTACTTCATGCAGAAGTTTATAACAGGCAAATATTCACTGTAATTGAAAAGCACGTTGATCTTTGAGCAAATCTTCCCTAACATGGCAAAAAGCAATGCTTAGAATGAAAGGGAAGATAAAGATCCAGAACTGAAATACATTTCAATATGATGATAGTAATCCTTCAGACGTGTAATGTGACAGGAAATCCACAATGTCACAGATTGGCAGCTACAGCCACGTAAGATACCTGGACTGTGTTTTCAGAAGTTTTGTGGTTGTTCAAGCATGTTTAAAAATCCACTTCTCATTATATTCTACCACTCTGAAGCTAAACAAGAAAAAAAAAAGAAAAAGAGAGAGAGAGCAAAGAGTCTTTCCCCATGGCATTAACAATCACAAGACAACAGCCATGACAAGGTGTGGTACAACACTTGGTCTCCCACACACAGCAGTTTGTTCTGGACGTTCCGGAGTGTGTTGGCTTCAGGGAAAGCTACACAGAGTAAAATGTGACTCACTTTTTTCATTTTATATCTGTGATTTAATTACTAACATACACTTAACAGTAAATCCAAGTTTCAACCTGAAAAAATGCTGTTTACTCTTCCCACTTTACTGTCATTTCAGTAAATTTTCACACTCACTAAGCAAAAGTAACAATTTAACACTGTCATTCAGCAACCAAAAAAACCTCTGGATGTCTTTACTACTAACACAAATGCAAATGGCAGTGAAGCTTTGACAGCTCATTATTTTGGAGACAGCAGCTCACAAGCACTGATGCCACTGAGGCAAGGCTTGTCACCTTATGTATGTTTGTATCAGGAGAAGCACTTTATTTTTTAATTCCAAGATTGCCAACATCATTAATAATTTTCCCAGAGATGGAACAGGGAAAAGATCCAGGGAACATGAACCGTAAATAAATGCAGTGGTTTTGCTTCTAGTAGTACAGCTCAGAGCTGAGAGTCTGTGAAGAATAGCCTGTAATATCCATTTTGTTGATGATAGTATCAGAAACACAGGGGAGGTCATGTTTCCAGCAGTGTTCTCTGCATTTAAAGGAGTATTTTTAGTGGGTTTCAGATAAATCAGCACCTCTGATGTCTGTTAACATGAACGGGAATCTTTTCAGAGCAACTAAATGGAATAAAGTAATTGCAAATCATCAGTCCCTGCCAGTCTGTGCTTTACCTGGTTTCTTGAGGAACTGAAACTGCACTGCTACTGATTACTGCTATGACTTCAGAAGGGGTCAAAAGAATAAATAAACCTAATCAGAGTTCCAGGTTAAACTGAGTTTTCCAGTGAAATAGCAAGCTCAGCCTCAGAACAGATTCTGTAAAAAGAAACTGCCTATAAACATTTAATTTTTTCATTTCTTTTTAAAGGAATTAAGCTTTTTTTTCCTTTTTTTTTAACAGCTTCCTAATTTGTAGAGATATATATCAAAGCACCCTGGGTGGGGAATTATAGGTCTTTTTGGAGATAGACAGGAATACCACTGTGAATACAGTGTCCTCAGAAGTCATACTGACCTGCAAGACAATGACTATGTATTGCACCAGGGAGGGCAGGCAGAAATTACAGCAAATGGGTGGAGATGTGGGAAAACTTCTGCCCAGCCAAGTGCCCAGAGACACTTTTTTCTTTCCTCCTTGGAGCCGGAATTTAATTTTTGTAGAAAAGTGGTTTTGATTGTGTGGGGGAAACAGTTTTAATAATTCCATTTTCCAGGGAGAGAATGCAACACACACGCTTGACTGCAGGCTCTGGTCATTCAAGCTGTCTTTGCTAATCTGTCTTAGTCCAGATGCTGGAAGCTTGTGCTAATTCCTGTGTAGGTGAGGAATATGTGTTCAGTCTTTCCCCATGGTCACCAACCCTCTTCACCTCACACTGAGTAAATAGTGTGGCACATGCCTTTTGTGCACTTCAAGAGGGTTTGTGAGAGGGGCCGTGAGAGGAATCAAGGGCAGAAATTGAGAGGATGTGCAAACAAAGGCCCAGTTGCTTATCTTTCAGCAAGAGACCTCAGTGATAGTTAATCTATCAAAAATCTTTGCATGGAACAAAGAAACGGGGGGGAAAAACCCCAAATAGTCTCTTTATTTGGAGGTAGAGAATTTAAAGGGGGATTCAGCTAATCACAGCTGCAGAAAATCCCTTTTCAGAGTGCAGGAAAGTGGTGAGAATGTTTTTACTTCAGTTCTGTCCTCTGGATCCCTCATTTTAAAGTCCCCTGGAGACGGAAAGAGGCAGAACTCCGCTGGGATAGCGCTCGTTCAGAGCTAGCCAGTAACAAAATTTTCTCATTCCTCATCCCATGCTGATTCTCTGATGCAGAAAAGCTGGGTTAACATCAAATTCAATACCATACATTGATATTTATTTTGGGTTTGGTTTTTTTTTTCTATCCTGGGTGTTCACAAAACAATGTCTCTCTCGCTGCTAGGTCTTTCATAACACACTGCACAAACTCCTGTCAGTGATGAGTGATTAAAACATGACAGCATTAAATCATTGATTATTACTTTGCTGAAGGACAGGCATTATAAGAAGAAACATCAAAGAATACTTGGCTTAATCCACTAAGTAAAAATTATAATTTGGCCTAGAATAGACAAATTTAAAGACAACCTGCTGTCAGATTCTATATGAGTACATAAGTTACTGCACTGAACAGATTGTTAACAAAGAAAAGTTGGAGTATTCAATATAATTTCCCCCAAGAATTTGTCCACGAAAGCCAGAGAAAGTACCCTGTCTTTCCACAACAATGGAAGTAGAGCTATAGAAACTAGAGATCAACAAAGGATCTTGTGATGTGTTATTCAATTTATGGCTTGTGATTAAATTAAAGACTACTTATAAAAGTTCTCATTTAGGGTATATTTGATAAACTGTTTACTATTTGAACCCAGGAAATATTGAAAACACATAGTGTTAGGACTTTAGGCTGTGCTGGATCTAGTTACAATTTTAAGCCCTCAAATGAAATGTTAATCTCGTGTTCTATTATTTCCCTCTCTGGATTTCCAAGTAGTTTTTAAATATGAAAGAAAACCAGGGATAACATGGCTAGAATTTATGTACTTATTGCAATCAGCAGAAAACTGGGAAAAGCAGTTTCTTTTAAAAACGTAAACTTGTAGGCTGTAGACTCAGCCTACAAACCCATGTTTCTGTAGGTCCTGCTGAAGGGCTTTTAAAGAGTGGAAGGGTTGTCTTCCCAATTTGATTGAATGAGAGCGTGAACCAGCTCTCACTGCAATACAAATAGCTGTGCATTGCAGAGTTTGTTCTGAAGAGCTGAAAGCATCTAGAGAGAAGAGGAGGAAGAAAACAAGAAAAGGAAGCAAGAAAACTGGAAACATCACATCAGTGACGCAGGGGGAGAGAAGGAGAAAACAAGCTGAATTGAAAAGAGGAAGAAGCGGTGCCCTTCCCTATCTCTTTACTTGTGGTTCTGTCAGCACAAAACAAGGGAACTGAATTTTGTAGGAAAGCACTGGACAAAGAGCTGGGGTCAACAAGCACAGGGAAGAATGGCCTGCGGGAACCAGGGTTGAATTCACAGGGCTGTCTTGATCCCCGGCCAAGGACAGTTACTTCCAGTGAGTAATGCTTGCCCAAAAAAACATTTTGCCCCCTCAAAATGCACTGTCTTCCCTGCAGACTTCTCAGGAAACTGATGAGGCCAGCCTCTAGGAAGCAGTGATGGGAACAGGGATTATGTCAAAGGTAGATAGTGGTTTATTGCTGTTGCAACAGGGACATCTTGCAAAGGGTGTGAGGCCTTGGTGTGGTTGGCTGTGATTAATGGAAGCCTTTTTTCAAACTTGGTGCTGAGAATTATGGTCTGAGTCCTTTGTGATGCTCTGAGACCCAGGGTCAGACATCTTCTGGTTAGGATTTCAGAGCACCAGGTTACTGGGATGCATGTAGCATCATACTAATGATTACCCAGAAGGGATTTCCTAATAAATGGGAGCAGGTTCAGGCACAGGGACTTTAGGATTGGAGCTCTGGACACTAGCAACTGTTCTTTACTTCTGGTCTGGCCCTGAAAGACTCCACATTTTCCCCAAAACCCTGTCAATCAGCCAAATTGGTTCTCACCACCACAGGGAAAGGATGTGCAGATGGTGGAAGTTGCAGAAGAACTGGGAGGAGGATTTAAGCTTGAGTAGGCAGCACTGATAGATGATTCACTTATTAAGGGAGTCACACTCGAGCAAAGCTGCTTGTTCAAGGGGCTCCTCATCAGTGTGACTCAGAAGTTCTCAGCCTGGCCCCAAGTGCTTCGCAGCTGTCACAGCAAGCTGATAGCATTGCTCTCGGTAATCAGGGACAGCTCCATGAAGAACTGAGACAGGCATACTACAGTCATTGTTACATTGCATGCTGCCCTTGCGGGACATTGCAACCAAATTTTGTGTGCACCTGGCCTTGAGACTTGGATTTGGCTGCAGACAGGGTTCCAGAGCATCTCCCTGTTCAGGCTTGATGTTTGCCACTCAGACCTGAGCTCTGTGTGTCATTTCCCCACAGCGTAGGTCCGTGCAGCCACTGATGAGCATCTTGCATCCCTGGGGCACAGGAATACCCTGTTGGTACGGGCAGAGAGCAGGTGCCACCCCCACGCCAGGCAGCCACCCCTGTGCCTCTGCAAGCCATCAGTGCCTTATCAGTGAGTGGGGAGATGATGCTGAACCTCTCGGATGCTCCCTGCTGCAGGAATTGTGAGCTGGGAGAGCCCTCAGAAGCCGACGGGGAGGTTTCCGGTTGGCAGCGGTTTGGAAAGGTCTGGTGTGCAGTGTTAGTGCTGGATATTTAACTTTTATCTGGAATGTTTTGGCCTGGGTGGCTGCAGGCTGCAGATGGGGAGGTGGAGGAGTGGAGGTGGGCACAGGTGCACCCTCAGCTGACACTAAACCACAGTAAGTGGGGAAACTACTATGATCATTCGATTCTTATTATTACACAGGGAAAATCAAATGTTGGAGAGCTCAGAAGAAGCAGGCACCATTTTTTCCTTTTCTTTCTATGGTATTTTTATTACTCTTTCTTCACCAGCTTTCATCTGTGATGATAGTTTCCAAAGCCTGTTTTACAATGTGGAAAGTGTTTGAAATGGATTATAAAAAATCTATGAATGTGCTGCACAGGCATATTTTAAACTCTCAGTATTTCCCTGAAGGCATGCTATCCCACTTGCAGCTTCTTTAGGACTGTGAAGGAAATGACTGCCCATGCTGTTCATACGACATTTTACAAGACTTTCTAACTTGAGACAGAGTTAAAAGACAAGATAGATCTTCAAGCATCAACTGAGATTTTAAAAACGAAGTTTTGCATTTGTTGCAAAGAAAGAACTATTAGATGTAGCAAATAATAGCCAGAAAGAGCAGCTGAATTATACACCAGCCTCTCTCAACGATGCTACTGATAAAGCAGTTACATTACACTCATTTCAATAGCATACTCACTCAAACTGGCTTTAAAGGATCTTTTTATTTTGCAAATCAGATGAAAAGTCGGTATCATTGAGTTCACAGTTTGATAATTTTCTGGTGCTATTTTAGGTGAAAGCATAATTATTTATCGCTTTCTGAGTTTGTAAGACTCACTCACATGTAACTGCTTTCTGTAGGAGAGCAGTTGTTTTTAAGTTGTTTTTAAGAATTTTCTGTACTCAATGTAAGTATCAAAAGTGAGGAAAAACACATCTGACCTTTATTTGGAGCTGCCCTCCTTTGGGAGCATACTGAAAGTGTTTTTGCTGTGATTTACATTGTTTTAGCACACATTTAGTATGGTAATACCATAGTGCTGATTTTACCCCTACCTTGGAAGGGCAACAAGGTGAAGGTTTTATGTGCCTGGGTTTCCTCTGCTTAGATTTTGTGTGTGATAGGTGATAAACTATAGAACTCTGAGGGGACAAATAGATACCTGCTGAGAGCCTTGAGGCAAATACAGGTAAATAATTAAAGCAAAAAGCATTGGTATTTTTCTTTTAAGCATCGAGGCATGAAAATTTCAGATGTCTCATCTTCTACTCCTGGAAGTGTTGAAGGCCAGGTTGGATGGGGCTCTGAGCAACTTGGTATGGCAGAAGTGTTCCTGCCCATGGCAGAGGGTTGGAATGGGATGGTCTTTAAGGTCACTCCCCACCCAAAGCACTCTGTGATTCTATGATCTGTGAAGTGCTGCAGAGCTCATGACCAGGGAAGTGGTAAAACATGGGAAACATCAGTGTTTCTTCCTCAGGAATTCTGGGGAGAGAAAAAACACCCATTAATCACCTCTTTAAAAGTCCCTATCACAATGTATCAGTATAGAAATAGCCTGGATAGGCTGGTACGGTTAACAATACTCCTGTGGCATCTGATCAGGAATCTTGCATCAGCAGTCGACACAGGGAAGCCAAAATGATGATTATTCAGTCATCCTTATGATCGTCTTTTTATACACATGAATTATTTACATAGTACAGGGTGCTTACAAGCTTGTTAATTAAAACCTGCTTTTTCACTCCAGTTATACCCGTAAGATTTCTTCAGAGCATGTCATCCTTCTAATGACTTTTATTTCATGTTCATTATGCCATATTTTGTTTAATGTTATATTCTGCTGTTTAAATGGAAAATCCCTTACTGTGGAATACCCTTGGGAAAGGATTCCTTCACACTGAGAGTTTGTTTTAAGTGAGAGAGATGGGTGGTGGGTCTGTTTTGGATATCAATGCCCAGAATCCTCAGGAATGCTTAAGTATTTTTCCAGATGCTCTGTTATCTATCTACTCTTCCATTTCCAGTGTGGCATGCTCATTTCATCCTTTCTTTATCTTGCCCGTTGGTCTTTGTTCTGAGGTCCTGTCTTCCTGTGTAGGGTACTACAGATCCTGAACCTACAGAGTCTATAAACTGCAGAAAGAGACTGCAAGGCTCCATTGTGATACAAATGATCAGCAACATAAATTGCTCATCACTCACTGTTCATCTGCACTGAAGAGCACCAAAAATAAGGCACTTATTTATAAATAGCTCAGCCTGCTAGATTCCAGTGAAACACAGTTTCGTATCTTCCCACCATTTTGACAGTGCATATAAATATGTAACATGCAGTTATGTGGAAGTGAGCTGTGCCACGATGTCCTCCTGGGGTGTTCACAACCCTTACAGGTTTGTAAGTGGCAAATTTAGACCTGTGGTGGGATGCAGCAGTACCACATGATTAGCAGAAGAAAGATGCTCTGTTTGACAGGGAATGGGAGCTTGCTGCCCAGCTCATGCTGCCTTTGTATTCCTCCCCAGAGCTGCACTTTAAGAGGAAAATGAAGTGAGAATTCACAGTGAATAATATATCTGATAATCACAGACATTTTTTTTTTTCTGTCTGAAAACCACCTGAAATTTCTGGAACAAGCCAGAACAAAGGAATGGCAGCATCCCAGAGCCTTCCAAAACACCTATGAGAGTGCTTCCTTTTACTTCACTGGCTTTGAGGAAGGACTGGTTTGAGATACAGTTTTGGTTCTCTAACCAAGCCCATGGTTTTTGTTTTTTTTCTTTCCCAGTCCAATAAACACAGGAATTGGAGATATACCTGGAATTTGGAACTTGGAAATACTCCAAGGGTTTGGTTTTGCTGTGCATTGTCTTTGAGCATTTGTCCTAGTGTAACTTGATTACTGAAATGTTCATGAAAAGGGGAGAATGTTCATGTTGAGGAGAAAAAGAACAGCTGAAGCAAATCTTCTCAGTTGTATGAGTGCCTGCATGCTGTTTCTGATGCAACTGACATCATAAAAAAAAAAAAAGCCCCAAAAATGTATTCAGACCTTATTTAAGTGTGGTTTTGTTTTGCTTTGGATGAGGAACTAGCCAAATAGGATCTGTGGTTTGTTGCTGTGATACTAAAAATATATTCATAAGCAAACTTTAGACTTCTGTCAACTCTAACCTTTAATTTTACCTGAATTCGACTTATTTTCACCAGAGAGTTCCCACTTTGCTTAAAAACGTGTAGAAAGCCTACACGTTCATTAACTACGATCAAGAATAATTCAGACAATTCATCTTTTTGTGGATCCATATTATGTCAGCACTATGAGAGCAAATGCATGTCTTCTGAGAGTCGTACAAAATTATTACAATTTTATTGGAGAATAATAAACAGCAAAATGGCTTATTATTGTCAGTAAGAGCAGGAGAAATGGGTCTGCAGTCTGACCACTGAACGGGGGACTCAAATGGGAAATTCAGTCATCTTCAATGCAGTTAAAACCACAGGAAAATACACTGGGCTGACTACTAGAATACCTGCTGGTCTACCAGTCCATCCGTGAGGCAGTCCACGTGAATTTCTGGGCTTTGTCAGAAGTCTCGTCTGGGGGGTTAAAAGTTGCCAGGGGATGTCAGAATTACCCATGGTGCTTTGCCTGTCTGTAAACAATGACTGCCCAACGTGACAGTGATGTGGCTGCCACTGAAAATGTTGTGTGGTGCTGTGGCATCCATACTTTTCATGAGTTTTGGTCCTCACACCTCTTTGCCTGGCCACCCCTGCCCTGGTTTTACAGTCCACATGTGTCAGTCAGTATGCTCATGTGTGTATAAAATCCTCAGTCACTTCAAGAGGGCTCTCCAGAAGTTGCTTACCTTTCAGAAAAGACAAGCAAACCTTTAACAGAAGATCCTCATTTCTGTGAGTCTCCCTTTGTTGCTTTTATTCTCACTGCTGCCTGTTTCACTCCAGTTTTCCAGGTACCTCGCAGAGCACTTCTGGGGTATCAAAGCTTTATTGCAACAAAATTCAATTCAGCTTATAGTTTTTCACCTCCTTTAGTTCCATCCCAGGTCACTGAAGTGGGTGGAAGTATAATTCTGTCCATTGCTGTAACAACTGTAATACATTCCCTGGAAGCGTTCAAGGCCAGGCTGGATAGGGCTTGTAGCAAGCTGGTCTAGTGGAACATGTCCCTGCCCTTGGCAGGGGGTTGGAATCAGATGGTCCTTAGAGTCCCTTCCAGCCTTTCCAATCCCATTTTAGGATTCTGTATCTTCGACTGAGACCTGCATTCAAGTGCTAACATCATGTAAACAATGACAACGGCAACATGGAAAGAAAAGGAAACCCTGATATTCCTGTGTCTACGGGGAATATACTTTTTTTTGTGACCATTTTTGCTGGAGGTTCTCTCTCTCTGAAGCAGCACTGTTTCCTGCAGAGAGATACAGCAGTTTGTATGTCCTTGCCAAACTCTTTGGAGTGGCGATCTGTCATCCCTTCCTCTCAGGTTGTCTGGGGGAATTAGATACTCCTCTGCAACGCTCCTCCTTGTTCAGAGCGTTAAAAAGAATTGCGGTGCCAGAAATAGTCGGCGCGAATTCCTCGTCCCCAGGCTTTGGTTCACCAGACTCTGCAGAGTCATCGCGGATTATTTGCATGGGGATGGAGAGACGCAAACGTCTTGCAGAGATTAGTGAGACATGACGCTCCCGTATTTTGTGGAAGGCACTTATCTGTGTTAAACTCCCGGGGCGCGCCTCATTTTTGCTGGTTCTTACCCTCTTCTTCAGGAGGATACAATCACCCACTCAAGGAGCAGAAATAGTGCATGACTAACTATGTCATGGAACAAATGATTAACACTAAGTAGTTTGTGCAAGCTGTTTGCAAACAATCCACGTGCCGACAATTACACTGAAGCAATTTTGTGAATACCTAACTCAGTGTGTTTTGCATAACTCGACTGGCTCCCAGATCATTAAATTCATAACTTCTGTCTCGTTTGCTAAATTCATGAATGTCATTATTTCTTCTAGCCTGTAGAACTGGTAGTGCTAGACTTGACTGTGTTAATTAGTCTTGGTAACACCGGACTGGTGAAGCTGTCAGAGGGATGGTGGCTCTGATGACTGAGGAGCTGCTTAAGAGGAGTCACAGCTGCTGTGTTTTTGGAGTTTCTAAGTCACTTGTAAGTTAACTTACAAGTTTATAAGTGCAGCGGAGGGCAGGCTACGCAGGCAGATCCATTAATACATCTCATGCTCTCAGATAAAGATGCTCTTTGCCCCAGCTGCACCCGGAAGACTCACACACCTAACCACTGGCTGCCCAGGGGCATCAAAAGACTCATAGAGTTCATTTCTGAGAGCTGAGAGCCTCTTTGTCAGCTGCAATAGCTCATTAGCTGTCTTCAGGGTCAAAAAGCTGACCTGTAGAGAGCGTAGCATCCATAGGCATCATCCCAATGGATCAGAGCAGGGAGAGCTGAGCCACGAGGAAGAAAGATCCTGTGTGTTTGTAGGAAGCTCAAGCACAGACAGGAGTTTATTGATTCATTTGGATCAGAATGTTTGGGAGTCTTTTGACTCACAGAAATGTGCAGCCCAAGCAGATCCTAAAACTCTCAATAAATTAACTAAATGCCCAACGTGCTTGGGTAGTTGGTGCTCTGCAATGAGTGTAGTGGTTTTTCAGCTGTCACAGAGTTTTGCAAACCCTACGTAATTCTGAGGAGAAAATACCTTAATTTTTAAGGGAGATTAAAGATATTATTTTATAATAGCAGGATATGGAGGCAGTAGAAATTTAAAGGAATTGCAACAGAGAAGATATAACCAATATCAAAACTAGATTTTGTAGGCCTTTCTCATAATTTCCATGCTGCAAAGCCTTCTTCCCATCGGTAACATCCAGGCTATTAAATGGTTGCTGTTACTTTCATTATTTTCTCATAAACAAAGCCAACCCCTGTTTACCTGCCACAACAGGTTTTTTTCCCTTTCCCCCTCAAGCAACGTGAAGTATCAGTACACATAAGTTTTTACATAAATAGGTAGGATGAAGAACTTCGTTGACAAAGAAGTTAAATTGGTGTTTAATGCTGTCTCAACAGTTTGTCCACCTGCTTCTCACTATTTTTTTTCTACAAGAGTGTTGAACTTCCCTACCCTGAAAGCTCTTGCCTGGTAAGAGCAGTATGCTGAGTTATTTATGGGTGGACATATTACTTAAAACCTCAGTTAGCACTGCTCCACTGAATCTAAACATGATTCAAAGGAGGGATTAATATGTATGATTCATATTTCATTGTGATTTACAAATGTTGCGCGGTCACTTCATTCTTGGTCTAAATGACCATGATAGGTGCAGAGTTGAACAAAACTGGTAGCAGTAGTCGGTGCAAAGTATTTTTGTGTAGTAGGGAGGTGAAGGTGTTGTGTATTTTCTGTCAGGCATTTAGGTGAGCCCAGAAGACTGAGTCACAAGTAGGAGCTGTAAATGCTCACTTAATGATCTTGCACGTTATAAATCCAACAGTGAGACAGGGAAGGGTGATGATTTTTGAGACATTCTGCCAAACCTCCCCACAATACTGGCTGTAAACCACTTTCTGCCCTCTGAGGTACCTACTACAGCAAGGTCTCGTTTCATGGCTGTATCCAGGACTCTTGGAATACAGTGGAACATTAGTAACTTGCTTATCCCCTTAAAACTGATGTGGAAATCACAGTACCAAAACGCCTGTAGATGTGGGGTCCTAATGAGGTGATTTTCAGTGGGATGCTGGAAGGAGACACCGTGCATCAGAGCAGTGTAATGGTGCAAATGCCCACATTATTTAACAACACATTAAACAAATGGCTGGTACTTCCCATAGTTTTTATATATTGAGGCAGTTGTGTCTATCACAGCAAAGAAGTGGAGATCTGAGCCTTAGATTCTGCTTCTGGCAAAGCCTTGTTTATTCTCCAGGATGTATTACTTAACCTCCTTTTTTTAAAATTCCCTTTTCTCCTTCTGATCCCCGCCTGTGTAAAAAAGCTGTGAAGTATTTATCTTGCTGTTCGCCTTAAGATGGGTGAGAAGCCTGGTGGCGATGTGTCCCCCTGGGGCACTGTGGAGGGGGCTATCCCCATTTTACTGCGGGGTTTGCCCCCTGAGATGAGGCAGGGATCTCAAACTGGATTGCTCAGGTTCTATATTCAACAGCCAGCCGGTGCCCCTTCTCCTTCCTCCTCCTCCTCCTCCTCCTCCTCCTCCTTCTCCTCCTCCTCCTCCTCTTCCTCCTCCTCTCCCCGTGTGCCTGGTAACGGGCTCTGTGCAGTCACACACTTTTGTGGGTCGTTGCTATAATGCCTTATTGGAAACTCAAATGCTTCTGCTTTTGGGGGCGGGGGGTGGGCGTCTCCTGATTACAGGATCTTGCCTGATTTTGTGGTTTACACGCTCAGAAAAAGCAGCTTCCAAACACGGCCACGAAACCTCTACACGGCGGCTTGTCTTTCAGGTCTTTGTTTGTTTGTTTGCCGCAGCACTGCTGGCTACAGTGCCGAGCACCCACCCGGTCCAGGGAGAGGCTGACCGGACTGCTCGGAGGCGTGGGAAGGCTGGCGAAGCTCCAGCAGGGGTTCGCCCAACCCACCGATGGTACAGGCGTGCTGAGGAAGGGGAGACGAGGCGGAGGGGCTTCTCGAGATGGGGCGAGGGCTATTATGGCACCGGGGTCGTGCCAGGAGAAGCGAGACAATGTGTTTCACACTCACAGTTACACCCCTGTGAATGGGGGGGGGGAAGATACAGAACACCCAATGGTGCAGGAACGCGGGGTTTGAATTTGGTGGGCTGGGGGTACAGAGCCAATGGGAGGGATTGTGGGAGGGGAAAAACACGAGGTGGGAGGGCAGGAGGTGGGAGGGGAGAAGGTGCTCAGTTTATGGGGAGCGCACTGCAATATTTGTTAATGATGATGTTTTAAGTCAGTTTTCGGAATTAAAAGTGGGGAGCAGTGGTTAAAACATTTGCAGCGAGTAGAAGCCACTAGGCTTTGGTGCATTTTCAAAAGCTGAGATTCCTGCCTTGTGTTGAAAGGCAGTAAATCTGCAGCTGAGGACCTGACAAACATCACACCTCCCAGTTTATTTGGGTTTGCCTCCTGCTGAGGAGGAAAGGAGCATCACTGCCTGATTAGTGAAAGGTACCCAGCGAGCTGAGGATGCCCTTGCAGGATGAGACCCTCTGACCCTGGCCAGCACTGTGGGCAGCAAGAGGCATTTCAGGTCCACTCACGACAGCACATTCCAGTGGCCTCTCCCCTTTGTCAGCTCCCTGCATCCCGTCACATGCAGACTGTATTTGTTTCTAAAAGAGATATTTGGGGGTTTTTCCCCCTCTGCTCATCCCATGCCCACAAGAGCCAATTTTAACTCTTTCTATCCCATCTTTCTAATTAAATCCTCGGTGTATTAAATAAGAAACCTCAAGTGAAGCTGTTTAAATCCTGATCCTGATTTGAAGCCAAGCCACGTACACCCAAGAATTCACCTTAGAGCCATGTTTTTAATGCCTAGCCTCAGAAAGATGAACTACTAACTTAATCTACCCTGGCCTCATTTAATAGAGTTAAGAGATCAGGCTTTGCAAGCTTAATTCTCAGCTTTCTTTCATACAAAAAAATCAATATAGAACAAAATGCCCTTGTAGCTAAAATTAATCCTGTGAAACATGCCTGGAGCAAGGCCCAGCAGAAGAGGATGCGATGATGATCTGGTGCTGGCTTTCTGAGGAATGAGACATGGGTCAGCATTAATTTCCCCTGCTGTGTATTGCCATATGCAGCTATCATTTCAGGGGTGCTTCGTGGATCTCTGGATGGGTCTTTCTTTGACAGGCAGAAGAAGAAGGAAACTTTTGGGGGGCACAGCTGCTGAGGGTATGGGGAATGCAAATGCTCAGGAAAGGCTGAAAAGACTTTCAAGCCATGCTGTAATTGCACTGGTGAGTGAAGATGGTGCTTCATCAGATTTTACTCCTTGCTGCAGGTGTTAATGGTGAATATAATCTAATTGGATTAAATGCTGTGTGCATACACCAGGTACCAGAAAGGGCAACAGCTGCTTTTGTAAAATGTGACCAGACTCTTTTTACCAACATAACATGAATCAGTCTTCTCCATACCCTTTCTCCTTTTATTCTACATTTCCTTCCAGAATTAATCTCTTCTTGTTCAGTCACTGTTTTGCTCATGCCAGAAAAGTTAAGTCATACAGAAAGAACACTCACAGCCTGTTGTGCCTCTGAAAAAGCAGCATTTTCCAGCAATATGCTGCAGCATGTCCATCTTACTGATGGGAAGGTGGAAGCTGCTGTATCAGGGCAAAGATGGAAGTGCTGTTTCAAGAGCCCTTTGTGCTGAGGAGCCTGGCAGGGGTGACGTGCCAAAGAGCCCAGTGTGGAGCAATGCTTAGCAATGTGCATCATAATTACAGCCCTGGTTGCCAAATTCTCTGTCAGCTCTTGTGCTGTGTTAGCAGCACTCCTCAAGAGCAAGGCATCAGAGCAAATACTGCCCTCAGTCAGTGTGAGCTTTAGAAACCCTTCCTATGAGCAAAGCCAGGAATTCTGTGTTGGCCTAATCGAGGTCCTGACAGTGTTAGCAAAGTGCTGTTGTTGGTCCCAGTGATGCAGGGAAATTATGCAAGTGCTACAGCTCATTCTTAGTAACAACACAGTTCAAAATGTCATCCTCGGAGTTCCTGTATGTCTGGGATCATCCTCTGGGTAACCAGATCTTCTTTAGAGAGACAGAGCACGTGTGTCTGTGTGGTTTTGGGGGCTGGCAAGTCATCTGTGTTCCAAGATTTCTAAAGGCAGGAGTGTTGTGTTGAGGCTGGGAGTTTCTCCCACTCTTGGTCTCTTCTATATGTTAATGCTGTCTGTGTGCCTACTCTGCTCACTTGCCCATTCCTCATTTGTTTGCAGTTGTACGTTATGCCCACATTTTGTGATATGTGGTACATTCTACACACTGGATAGTTGTTCTTTGCTCTGTGTAAATCCTGTTTTACTCAGCTCTCAAGGTTGTAATCTCCTAGTGACCAGTAGCTGACCATTGGTGAGTAAGGATTTTTAGCCCTGGCACCTCCTGGTGCCGTTCTATGCTGGCAGTGTTAAGGCTTATGCTGTTACCTTGTGATGCCACTTCTGAGGATCTTCAATACAACCCTGTTTGGGTTTTTTTTCATCAGCTTTCAAACTCTTATTTCTCAATAATCCAACTCACATTTTATCCCTGGTCACACCTATATCTTTGATCTGGGGTTGTTAGTAATCACTCCAAAAACTGATGAGAGTTCTTCCATTAGCAGACACACACTCAGAGTGCCCTTGTTGTTGCTTTAATAGTTTTCTTCAAGTTAAACCAGCACCACTGGTGTGTTCCAGAACTTCTGTACAATAACAGAGTTCCTCCATCACACCTCAGATGTGAAAAGCAAGGAGACAAATTTCAGCAAGCCCAAAGTACAAGCACCGTCTGCTTCAATGTGCTGCTGCTGTTCTGGCTCTGCTGCTATCAAAAGTTGAATTGCTTGAACCAAAAATTGGGGGGAGAAAGTCTCTCCCCTGTGCATTGCCTGAATTACACAAGTGAGAAAACTCAAGGCTGCCTGCTTCTGAACCATTCTGAAATGGATGCCTTCGGACTGATAGTCAGGATGTGCAAAGCACCAGTGTTTGTGGGGTGCTTCTCTACAGAAAAGCGCTCAGACACCCCTAGTCAGCCTGCTGAAGGCCTTTGATTCAGTAGAATGCTGTTTCTCCTTAAGGGGAGGATTAAATTTTGCTAAACACCGTTTTCCAGCTATCCAGACCCATAGTGGCAATCAGAAAAAAACCCAAAAGATGCTCTTAGGGGAACAGCCACTGTGTTTTGTCTTCTTTACAGGTGTCGGAGGAGTTGTAGTGGGGCAGCTGCAGCAGCTCACACACCCAACAGCCTGGTCAGGGCCAGCCCTAAGGAAAGGTGTTTGTCTGAGAGGTGGCATTACAAAGAAGGTCTGGGGTAGAGCTATTCACGATCTCCTGGCTCCTTCTGGCAGGTCCCTGCCCACTTCACTTGTCCACTCTGACATCCACACACAGCAGCTCCTGGCAGCCTCTGCTCAAATGTTTGCAAGGGCTTTTTGGACATTGATGACAATCCTGTGGCACTGGGGAGCGAGCTCCACAGACACGGACCCAGCGACCACTTTCTCCCATCCGAATTGTATTGCCATTTTAATGGTATGTCATGGAGAATTACTATAGCTCCCCTTGGTCTACTTGCATAAGTGACTGTGTGCCTTTTTTTAAATTATAAAGGCAAATTCCAGGGAAGGAAAAACTATTCTCTCTCTTCGATCTGTATTAAATTTTCTTTAGCAAACTTTAAATGTTGGGGTTTTTTTGGAGCAAAGAACACCTTGAAGTTTTTGAACTAATATTACTTAGGATAATTTATAAGTGGCTATTCAGATAAATAATGGGTCCTACTTTCCAAGAGCAGCTGAAAGTTCATATTTTACATTGCCTCTTTGACTTTGTAGAGAGCTGCACATATTCAGATTAGTTTGGAGTATTTCTGTGTAGCATTAGAGAAAGCAACCTTGAGTCATGTCTGTCTGGTCTAATAAAAGAAATAATTTTCAAGACAAACTAAGTCAAGATTTAAATTAAGCTAACTCCTATGGTATAGTGATTTTTAAAATCAACAGTCAGTGCATTTTTAGGATTTGCATGTAAGCATTGCCTGGATGGATGCCAGGCTTCTTTTGCTGCAGGAACCAGGATAGCTCTGGCTAGTCTAAGATAGCTTTTCTCTCTGAGCTTTTAAACCCTCTGCAAAGAAAAGTCTTTAGTGTGAGGACCAACCCTGTTTCAAATTAGGGTCTTGGTCAAACAAGGCTGTATAAGGAGACAGATGGGCAAGACAAGGAAAAGAGGAATTCATGACATCATCTTACTGGTTTTTGGTCCAAAGCAGGTCTGGGATTTTCTTAGCCAGGGAACCAGAAGTCTGCATAGCAGAAGCAGCCGAGTGCTGAGGGCAGAGCAGGTTTTTTGCTGCAGCTGGAGCACACCTCCCCTCTGGAGCAGCCGGTGGGCTAAGCAGGGATTTAGGTGGGGTGTGGTGGGGGCACCTCAGCAACTGATCAGGAAGGGGACAGGACTTCCCACAGCCTGTCAGCTGCCAATACAAACTCCCTCTTGGAAGTATTGCCATTTCAGGAGAGGCAGCAGACATCAAAAAAATAAAATAGCATTTTGTAGCACCTCTTCTCATAGCATGAAATGAGGAAGCAATAGGTGTGCCCATAGACTTTAAGGAACTGGGGTTTAGGCCTGAATTTTCTAATTTCAACCATGGAAAAAAAAGTCTTCCCAGTTTTTGAATCTGTGGCATCAGCTTGCTCACAGCTGCTGTTGAGCTCTGTTTGTAGAGATATGAGTCCCCACAGTGGCACTGCAAGCCAGGAGGGTTTTTTCCTTCAGTGGAACTTTCTCTGGTGTAATTACCTAACCTGTTTCCTCTTTGTGTTTCTTATCAAAAATGCACATACTTTTATATGTATAAACACCACCTTTGCCTGCAAGAGTCAGAGGGGAATAATATTTTCTGTGTGTTGTTTATTTTACACAGTTAGCAAAGCAACGTTCATGTCTATGCTTTTAACTCTGCTAATGAAGCTATTATAATGTCAAATAAAATGTCACCATGACTATGCCTAATTAGCATTACAAATTCGGTTGAAGAGATAAATGACCAGATCCTTCAGGGTGCAAGTCAGCCCAGCTCCAGGCGCTTGTGCTCACAAGATTTACGGGGATGGGTCTGCAGATGGATGCAATGGAGGCCTGGAAAATGCTGCATTAATGAAATGCAAACCGTGTTTCAGCTGTTAAATGAACCTGCTCTCTCAGGTGTCTCAGGCAATGGAAGAAACCTGTAAAAACTGCTCTGGTTGGGATAGAAAAAGCAAATCGGTTGTTACAGTCTCTGCTGATGGGCAGGAGAAGAGACACATCAGACCGTGTAAAGCTTAATATTCCATGAATGGCTTGGTTCAGAGCCCACTGAAAGTCAGTGGAAAGACTGTTGGCATCTGATCCAAAATCAGTTAGTCGGAACTTAAGGATTTGAGGCCTATTCTTTGCTGAGTAAACACTGAAGTCAGGTGGTCATGGCTGGTTTATAGAACAGGAGCTGGTGATGTCCAATAAAAAATTAAGCACTCGTGGACACAGAAGATGTTTCTGCTAGTGACACTATGTAAACACGTTACTGAAAATAGATAACAATTAGCATTCTTCAAATAAGGTTTAACTGTGTGTTTGTGTAGTTTGAAGAAAAACTGATGCAGGTAATACCATCTTCAATGGCAGCTTAAAGTCAAAGAAATTTAAACTGAATTTCCATATGAGCTTTAATTTTCATTTTAACTGAAATAGTCAAACTCTACTTATTTCAAAGTGAGTTAAAGAAGGAGTTTGCCCGAGAGCTTTAATAAGGGTGGAGCAGAGTTCAAAACACAGATGAAATCTCATAAATCTCTGTTCCTTGATTACTACAAAGTTGTGCACATCTAAATTACCATTTCAGTTGTCAGAAACTTTCGCTATGAAGTGACACTGTCTCAGCAATTACTACTGAATGATTTAATAAATAATTTGTAGAAGTTCCTAATTAAAAAGCAGTAATTGTTGACTTTAAAGAAACACAAATCAATAAAAAATATGTAAAAGCATTCAGAACACTGTAATATCAAAAGCTGTCTACTGAAAAGTGGTTTCTGTGTATTTTTTTTCAACTGCAACCTACATACAAATGGCAAATAAACCTTTCAAGATATAATTAGGAAGGCATTAAATCCAAACATCTGCAAACAAGCATTTCCTTCCCTCCCCTCAGCCCCAGTACAAAGGGAACATTGTTTACTCTTCCCCTACACCTACAGGGGTGTTCTCTTGGTGTGCAAAGAATTAGCTGAAACTGAAGGAGAAGTAATTCCTGGTGACAAAATTTTATGTATGCTACTGTATCAGAAAAATTCCAAAGAAAGGTTTGCAGCCCCAATACTCCTTACAGAGAAAAGAGACTCTGTTTGGTACTTTTTCAGGGCTGAATGTTTCTCTTTCAAGCACCTTAGCAGAGAATTTAGCAGCTAATAAATCACGGTGATGATAAGTGCTTGTGTCAGTGCATCAGTGGGCTCCTGAAGGTGATGGCTGGAGCACAGATGGTCTCACACCGAGGAGTACTTTTACACACAGGCTCAGTCCAAGCCAGTTTATCCCAAATAACACCTCTGTTCAGGGAGGAGTAGTGTCTCAGCACTGTTGGACCACACTGACACATCCAGGTGTGCTGCACATAAGACAGGGATCAGTGCAGGAGCTCCTGAGGACTAATCCTGTGGGTGTGGTTCTGTAGGAGAGTCCAGCCCCGCACCTGAGAACTCCCAGTCAGATCTTCACCTGCATTGCCGAGTAAATTTATGTCCATTTTTATGACCCTGAGGCAGAATGTTACCTACTCTAGCCCATGTGTGCTTGTTGCTACACTTGCTCTGGGCCCAGGGTAATTCCCAGTGATCCTCTGGTGTGGATATTCCTCAGTCCAGAGTGTTTTAATACAGGAAGAACGGTGCTGTAGAGGACCAGAAGCAGTTTTGCACTTGCGAAACTGCACATGTGCACTGGATTTGGCATGAGGGCATAGAGGTCTTCAAATATCTAAACCTGCTGGGTGAGGTGGAGAGCCAGTGCTCACACAGTCTTATCCCTACTGGAATACTCCTGGATACTCCTACTCCCCAGACGGGCTGGGACCCTAACAGCCAGTGGAGGGTATGAGAGAGTTTATTTTCACATGCCAGGACCCAGGACAAACTAAGTAGTGCAAAAGCTCCAGTTTGGTTTTTTGTTTCCTGGGCTGTTTTATTCAACAGGGTGGACACAGCTGTTACTGCAAACATCTGTCACTCTCTGGTTGTTTTTCTGCATCCAGCAGATTTCTTTTGTTGATCCCTGAGCCCATCCCATAATAGGCACAGTGCTGTGCTTGGGATGTTTTCCTTCTGAAATACTAAAGGCGTTTGCTCCTCCTTGCACAGGTAGGGTCAAGTTGTGTGCTGTCCTTTGTGGGTGCACAGGGTATGTTCTGTGTATACTTAATAACTCATTTCTTCTCACTCACATTAGCACTCAAATTAACCAAAGCTTGCTGAGTTTTGCTGATGGGAGGTGGATTACAGTGTAAGAAAAATTTGTACTTCTCCTTAATTTAGGACAAAGGATGAGGCAAATCCTTTCTACTCTCATCTATTTGCAGTGAGAGACAAACTGGACTTAATTAACCTGATTATCTCATAACCTCAGAAAAAAAGTTTCTTGTGATTCGGTTTGCAGGGACTTGTTTATTCAAACCAGCTTCCTAATCCCACTATGCACAGTGCTTTCTTCGCCTTCGGAACTAATCATGTGTTTTAATGAGTAGGCAATGTTTTCCGGCTCAGAACTCAGAGATTCTGCACAGGTTAGCTCCTTGTGCGCTGAGTAACTTGTCCTTTATCAAAGAGTTATCCCTCTTGTGTCTTGCTGGCAGTACATGATGGGCATCGATTGTGGACAGTGATCCGTTTAATTAGCTTGCTCTTGTGCCTGGGTAAAAAAAAAAAAAACAACAAACCAACAAACCAAAAAACCCCCCCAAATAACGGGCCACAGGTCCAAAACTTAGGAGATAACAAGAACAACTGAGAACAATCTTTAATTACAGTATTCTTTTTATTGATCTCTGAATTTAAACTACTTGGAAAACAGATGATGAGTTCATGTAACTGCAAATTAACACAATGAGGGTTTGCTGCTTATAAATGGTGCATAGCTCTTCAGGGTTTGGGGGTGTTTTTTTGTCATTTCACTCCTTACATCTGTGTTGGAGAGCCCAGGGTTTTATTTAGTAAATCTAGTGTAAACTGACCGATTATCGTATTATTCGGAATTCAGAATGACATTTCTAAGATCCATACAAACTGGAGCCTATTATTAGCAGTAAAGAACTTTTTAAACCAAAATGACATTTTTTATCAACTTTGAAAAGGTTTGGTCCCTCACATAATGCACATTTACTACTGAAGATATAAGAGAAGGATGAACAGACCTAAAGTGTTTAGTAATGTAATGCATAGAAAGGTAAAATCCAAGTACTTGTGCAGGGTAAGGTACAATTTCTGGCATAAAGTCACAACGAAAATCTCACAGACCAAAAGATGCATTGGAAAAGGTGTGACATTTTTTTGACAGTGTCATGGCTGGAATCGAATGCCAGTGCGAAGCGATATAACTTCTTTAGGAAAGCTACAATGAAGACTATCAAGTTCTCAATTAAAATCAAAAGTTGTAGGAGTATATAATATCCTAGCTGAATGCCTGGTAGAAACGTTTTTGTAGGGCAGAGAATTATTTCATAGCAAAATGCCAGAAATTGCCTGGTTTCTTTAAATTCTTGCCTTTCTTATTAAAACTGTAAATAAAAAATTATTTTTGGGACCAGGGAAAGGAGAGGAATGAGAGTAAGGGAAAAGAATTTTCCAATAATAAGAATTACTCACCTTAGGAGAACAAAGGAATTAGCCTCAAATCCTTCCTGCTTTTCTGGAGAAGTTAAAGCCAAGGGCAGTGGTGTTGGGAAACATAATGGGTTAAGTTCTGTAATAACATCAATGACATAGAAAAATGAGTATGGAATGCTTATTTATCAAGTATTTTCCAGCTCAGGAATCACAGTCTGCGTATCTTAGCCTCCTGTGCATTCAGTAACTTGTCCTGTTTTGTTGGCAGTACATGATATGCCTTGATTGTAGACTGTGATCCGTTTTATGAGGTTACTCATATGCCTGTGAAAAATCCCCCAACTACACACACAGAAAAAAGAGCTATAATAAAAAGGACTGAGGGGTTTTCTTTATTTTTCTTGTTGTTTACCAAAGAGCTTTTCAGTGTCCATTTGCAAATGGGTCTGGCTGAACTAGAGCAGTAAGGAAATACCTTCTCATATCCCTCTTAGGGGAGCAGGGAAATCTTTGCTTGATAATGCTTTGAAATCCAAAAGGACAACTGGGTGGAAAGAAAAACACGTTCTCAGAAATAGGATCATTAATGACTGCTGCAGTTGAGTCAAACTAGCAGAGGAAGCCCATTAATCACAGTCCATTTAAGCTGGGTAGGTATAAATTTTCCTGTTGCTCATGCAGTTCTATTGATTGGCAGGTGGTTACTTTGAACTAAAGGAGCATATAAAAATTAATCAGAGCCATTAGCTTGTGTCCAGTATATTTCTGATCATTGTCTTTCATACTTTTAACCACAGAACCCCCTTCACCTGCAGATGAGTTTAGAAAACTCACTGAGTTCTGATGCTGACGTCACTTTCTCGATCCTCGCGATGAACAACTGGTACAATTTCAGCCTGATGCTATGCCAGGAGGAGTGGAACATCACAGATTTTCTCTTCCTCACGCAACAGAGCTCCAAGTTCCACCTGGGGTCCATTATAAACATCACAGCAAACCTCACTTCAACTAGTGACCTCCTGAACTACTTGCAGTTTTACCTGGAGAGCATCAAAGACACAACGTCAACCATGGTGATGTTTGGGTGTGACATGGAGAAGACACGGAGGATTTTTGAGATAACCACTCAGTTTGGTGTGATGCCTCCAGAGCTTCACTGGATTATTGGGGATTCACAGAATGTGGAAGAGCTGAGGACAGAAGGTTTGCCCCTCGGTCTCATCGCTCACGGCAAGACAACTCAGTCGGTCTTCGAGCATTACGTGCAGGACGCCATGGAGCTGGTGGCCAGGGCTGTAGCAGCAGCCACCATGATCCAGCCTGAGCTAGCTCTCATTCCAAGTACAATGAACTGCATGGACACGGACGAAAGGAATATCACTTCAGGCCAGTATTTGTCAAAGTAAGTTTTACCTTTATTTTTTTTTTCTCCCCTTTAGGTAATATTTGCTGTATTGCAAGCAAAATACTTTTCTCCCCCCTCCCACCATTCTCTGTGGGTTAGCTATCATTCTACTAACCCTCCCTCACAAACATGTTTGTTTCGGTATTTCCTCCTGCTTCTTTACTTCTGCGCAGATAATGAACTTTTAACTTTGCCACGGTGGGAGAGTAAACCAGAACTCAGAGATTCTGGTAGAAGAAGACACTGTTCCACAGAAGTAGAGGTCACATGGTAAACATAGGCTAAGTTACAGACTGTGCTCTGAAACTCGTATTTATATTTATTCACGTAAGATGGGCTACTGTCAAATTCTCTGAGATTTTGAGGTACCTGGGAGTGTACAAAACACAGAATATTTGCACTGTCAAAGACCTCAGACAATATAAAGATGTGTAGTAGCCCTTGCTAGTATGCATGCATGGAAAAGAAAGGAAAAAAGATGCACCTTCATCTCCTCAGAGGCCTTCTTCTGGTGAGAGCACTGAAAAGTACAAAGTGCTGTCTCTACTGCATGTCGCTATATAGAAGTTATTCCCAAAACTGCTTCGTGTCTAGAAATATTATAGTTTTTAACATATGAGTGGAAAACTTGCATGGTTCTTTTTGAAATCAAGGAAAAATGCCTTGGCTAACTATGTGAATTCGTCACTTAATGTACATCCCGCAACTGTGTTGCATGTTTTCCCCCATTACATCTGGTTTTCAACTTAACGATTATGTTGGGCGGACTTAGGATAAAAGTTCTTGAGGCTTTTTGTGTTTGGCTTTTCTTGAAAAACATAATTTTTCTCAGATATGTCTGCACAGCCATATATTAATGGCCGTGCTCCAAACAAACATTTGAGACCCCAGCACTTCCTTAGTCCACTCATCCATTCAGAGTCAAAAACTCTCTGTTTTCAAGGAGTGAAACAAGGCTTGGGAAATAAACACTGGACTGACTTGCAATACCTCCTGTGACTTGTGATGTTTATTTTGCCTCATTATTCTGGATATTTTAACTAGAAAAGTTAACCTGGGAAGCTTCTTAAAGTAACAAGAGGACAGCAGTTTTATGAACAGGCTTGTTGAGGTTTGAAGAAAGGATAAAGAAAAAGGAAAACAAAAAGACTCCCACTTAAATGTCTTCATGAAAAAGAATTCATCATCGTTGCTCTCTGCAGAGAACCATTAGCTTATGTTATATTTTGGGAGACAATATGCAATTTCACATCTGGGAAATTTCTTTTCCCTTCATATTGGTAAAGGTATTGTGGAAATGAAAGAAAGGATCGTGTGCTTAGCCTGGTTTTTTCCCTCTAGACATTCACTTGTGAACGCTATTAAAGAGAAAATAACAGGTTAGAGAAACCCTTGTCCTAAATCAGTGCAGCTGTTTTTGCAGTGTATGAGCGAGACAGGTACCTGATGGCCAGAACTGATGTATTTGCGTCAGCAGCATAACTACTAACTCTGAGTGGTGCCATTAATTTCTCAGGTGTGACACACTGATGAGTGGCTTCACTGTGACCGACCTGGCCAATCTCACCAGGGCTTTTAGGACTTTTTAGCCTCCAAAGATGAAACTTTTGTCTGGTGCTTAACTGCATGTTTACTAATGAGTGCGCTTTCATGTCTGAATGAACCCATCTGCCTTGGTGTGAAGCCTTGGAGCTGCTGTGGATGGGGATGGAGAAGGTGATGGAGAAGGGGATGATGGAGAAGGAGCAGTGCACGGACCTCCACCTCCCCTCTCTGCAAAGGCTGGACGAACAGCAGCCCCACTCGCTGGCACGGCCAGAGTTTCTGCTGCCAGGACTGATCTCATGCCTTGGCTGTGCAGACATTTAAGTACACCCAGGAGTAGAATAATGAGCTAGTGCATGGCACAGCATGCTTGTATCTGTGTGGATGTGGCTATAGATGTACAACCCCCTGAGGATTATACTGTTGTAAGTCACTGTCCATCATTCCTCTTACAATGAGATTGATTCGCTCATCTGTTCTTGCCTGCTCACGGGAGCATCCTTGTTGATGGAACAAGGCATTAAAATTTCAAAGCCTCATCTTGTCTTATGGCTTTAATTAGCCTTACAGCTTTAACTCAGCTTCTTGGGTAATTTCATCAGCCTGCTATTTCATAGATCCATAAAATCGCAGAATGGTTTGGGCTGGAAGGGCCCTTAAACATCATCTCATTCCACTCCCTGCCATGGGCAGGGACACCTTCCACTCTCCCAGGTTGCTCCCAGCCCTGTCCAGCCTGGCCTTGAAAACTTCCAGGGATGGGGCAACCACAGCTTCTCTGGGCAAACTGCCAGGGCCCCACAACCTTCACAGGGAACAATTTATTCCCAGTATCCCATCTTACCCTGCCCTCTGGCAGTTTGAAGCCATTCCCTCTTGTCCTGTCAGTAAGAAGTCCCTCTCCAGCTCTGTTGGAGTCCCTTTAGGTACTGCAACGCTACTACAAGGTCTCCCCAGAACCTTCTCTTTTCCTTGCCAATTCTAGTTCTTTCCTCCAGTAAGCTTCCCCAAAGGAGAGGTGGAATGACCTAACCATCAAGCTTGAGAGAAAATAATTTCATTAAACCATTTTTTAATATACTACAAGGATACCACTACTGGAGAGTGATAGTACCGCTAAAGATCTAAGGAGCAGTTCTTGCAACAAAGCACATGAGAAACAAATAAAGCTGACATGAGCAAATGACACACTTTGGACTCATTGTTCAAGCTGAAGTGACTCTGATAAAGCTTTGATGCAGTTATCACAGACTGTCAGTGTGAACGTCAGCTCCCATATATTGACACAGCATCAAGAAAATTCATTCAGCTGTCAGACTTGAGGATCTAGTCCTTCACCTTCTGAAATTTGTGCAGGCTGTCTTTCCATAGAGATCTGTGAGTAGCCCCTCTGTAACAGCACTGCTCAGATGCTGCCAGCATGTCTGTGCAATACCCGTCACTTGTAATTCTCAAAGATTCACACTGGAGATTTCTAGCTTAAGAAGTGTAGTCACAGCCTCGTATCTGTTTCCCAAAGTTATCGAGTAAAGGCGTTTTCGCTTGAAGTCCCTGGCATGAGTTTCACTGGTGCTGCTCACAGCGAATGCAAATGCTCAGCAGCCACAGCTGCTTGCGTACAAAACAAAGTGTTGTTAAAATGCTTCTCCAGCATGGTTCCTATCATTTATTTTGATTCATGTTCTGTCACTATGAAAAATACAGAACATGCAAATCAGCTGCAGAGGTAAGCCACTAACTCAATGAGGTGGTGGAGTCGTACATTTAAATGCTGCTGAGTCTCTCTCAGCTACCCCCTCCTAACACAACCACAGGACAGGTACAGAGGGCTTGTTCTGCCCTCCTGGACGTGCTTATTTCTACTGTGCAAGTCAGGGAACACCATGCATTAATTCCACTGGTCTCATTCTGCCTTCAGAAAATGAATCTAATGCATTATTCCATAGCTTCAGCTACTCCCAAAGCACCTGCTTTGCAGCATTCTCATGCCCAGGTTGTGCTGTATTAGCAACATGGGACCAAATTCATGAGAACTTTGCAAGCTTATTCCACCTGAGGACTTGTCTCCCTCAGTTTTGGTGGTTTTGTGAACTGCCAACAGTCTTTTGTGCACAACTCCTAAAAATTTTTTTGTGCAGGCCTATGTGCACATGCAGAATGGTTTTACTGTTGCTGTCACAGTGATGGCTTCGGCCTGTAGGCCCAGCAAGACTTGTAAAGAAGGTGCACAGTTTTTTACAGAGACTGAGGGAGACAAAAGTAAAAGAGAGAGATAAAACCCAAACACGTTTATGGGCACATAAACCTTCCTTTAGTACTAAAGATTGCCTGCTCCCATAAACTTTGTCTTGATAGTGTTTACATGCGCAAACAGGGAAGCTACACCATCAGATAGGAAGCATGGGTTAGGAGGGAAGGAGTGGGCACTGATTAGTGGAGCTGTGGTGTCCTGTAACACTGGACTAAATTGTAAAGGATTTAAAAAATGAAAACTCCATGTATAGTTTATATACGTTTATATTTATAAACAGCTATCTGCCTTTTTAGGCGTGATTTCCAGACCCAGGCTGACACATGTACAGATCATCTGTTTCTGAGAGTATTGTCTGTATCATCTTTCTCCAAACTCAACCTACACAAAAGAGACTGAAAAGAAGAACGGTGAAGCTGCCTCAGAGAAGGCTCACATATGCAACCACACTCAAAACTAAAGCACATACTTTCATATATTTACTTTTGCAAAGGGCAAAAATTGAAATGACCTTGAGACTTAAACAGTCCAGAGTTTTAATTGCTGAAACCCTATCAAAAATCATCAAAAGTCATCAAAACAAAGGGTAGAGACCAGACAGGAGTATGCATATATGCACACTTACAATTGATTTATCCTTTTCAAATCAATTTAAGGGTATTTTTTATCCTCTGTAACTATTGATAAACAGTTTACTCTACCTAAAAGTTTATGTCTTCCTTCTTGAGGCTGGAACGACAGCCTTTATACTTCTTCCAGCACTAACTTTCGTCCAATTCTCGGGACTAATGTGAAGTACTATATTCTGCTACGACATCTGAATAGTCTGTCTTCCGAATGCCTCTTACTGAAAAAAATTGCCCATGACTTGCCTTGCACCGTATTAGTAACAATTTAACTCAGTTGTTTTTAATGGAACCACTGTGGTAAAGCCTGTGCAGCCCCTGCCAAATGCAGAGCAGCTTTGCTTTTAGCAGCGTGCAGCTCAGCTGGTCACGGTACTCGCACTAAAAAGGATTTTCTGCTTCAAACAATTAATTCCTGCTGAGTTCCCATCTCCTTTATCCATGATGTTTTTAGCCTCTTTGATGATGGCTTGCCAGAAGCAGAATTCAACAAGTAGGGAGGAGAACTGCTAGCAAACACTGCCTTCCAATACAAAGGAGATACGCAACTTTATTGTCAGTATGTGGAATAGTAAAAGCCCAGAATTCTCAGTGCAAAATGTGCAGTGCAAAACTGGCACACTTTATGAGATCTGCTTCAATGGCAGCATTGCACTTTTATGAACATTACTTTTGCACATTTTTTTGAAAAAAAATCCTTTTTTGGGTGTTTATTTTTGTAAGAATTAAAACTGACTATCCTAGAGCAACCATCTTTCACTTTCTTCCTTTACTTTATTCTGAAGTGTCTAACAGTGATTTACCAATGCCAAATTTGCATTTTTGAATCCACATTGGTTCACTTGAGAGTGCTTGAAAGCTGTTGACAGCACTTCAGTAGCCCCTCTTATGTAAGTGAGATCTTCCTGAGATTATAGCATTTTTCTTGGAAGGACATTTCATACATAATATCCACTCTTCCACTTTCATATATATATTTATCTAGGAAAGTGACAGCAGATCTGGTGAGTTCAGCTTAGAACTAACCTGCGTTTCATCAGTTTATGAGGCAAAGGTAACTGAAAAAATTACTGTTCTCGTACTCATTTTTTCTAGTAAGTAAAAAATATGTATCTTTCCTGAGGAGTTTTCGTTTGCATTAGATGTGTGGGGGAGCATTCCCGCGTAGTTTAGTTGTAAATTATGTGTCTGGTTCATTATGACATAGGATCTATGTGCTGTTAATGGTTCAGGTGTTCGACAACTTCCCCATCTACCCTACTCAATATAAATTCATGGTTCAGCTGTCTGCTTCTGATTACCCTGCTTTTTGCCTCCAACAGGTTTTTAGCCAACACAACTTTTGATGGTCTCAGTGGCCACATTAAGGTGAAGGGCTCCTCCATCATCAGCTCAGAAAACAACTTCTTCATCTGGAATCTGCAGCATGATCCTGTTGGGAACCCAATGTGGACGCGCCTGGGGAGTTGGCAAGAAGGGAAGATCATCATGGACTATGGGATATGGCCAGAACAGGCACAGAGACATAAAAGTCACATGCAGCACCCCACCCGGCTGCACCTCAGGGTGGTGACTCTGATTGAGCATCCCTTTGTCTTCACAAGGGATGTAGATGATGAAGGTCTTTGCCCAGCAGGGCAGCTGTGCCTGGACCCACTGACCAATGATTCAGGTGTGCTGGACAACCTGTTTGAAACCCTCCAAGGGGGCAATGACACTGTTCCCATTGAGCTGAAGAAGTGCTGCTATGGCTACTGCATTGACCTGCTGGAGAAGCTGGCTGAGGATATGAATTTTGATTTTGACTTGTACATTGTTGGGGATGGAAAATACGGTGCCTGGAAGAATGGCCACTGGACAGGGCTGGTGGGAGACCTTCTTGCTGGTACAGCTCACATGGCAGTGACGTCATTCAGCATCAACACTGCCCGAAGCCAAGTGATTGATTTCACCAGCCCTTTCTTTTCCACCAGCTTGGGGATCCTGGTGAGGACCAAAGACACTGCAGCTCCCATTGGAGCCTTTATGTGGCCACTTCACTGGACTATGTGGCTGGGGATATTTGTCGCTCTTCACATCACAGCTGTATTCCTCACCTTGTATGAGTGGAAAAGTCCTTTTGGAATGACCCCTAAGGGAAGGAACAGGAACAAAGTCTTCTCTTTCTCCTCCGCCCTCAATGTGTGCTACGCAATCCTGTTTGGAAGAACAGCTGCCATCAAACCCCCAAAGTGCTGGACTGGAAGGTTTTTAATGAATCTCTGGGCTATTTTCTGCTTGTTTTGTCTGTCAACCTACACAGCCAACCTAGCTGCTGTCATGGTGGGAGAGAAGATCTATGAAGAACTTTCTGGAATACATGACCCAAAGGTAAAACGTGTCTTTTGTTATTTACTCAGCCTTTTCTTCTTTCCACTCAAAATTCACTGCTGCATAATTTATGGTTTCTAACAAAATCAGAAAGCAATCTTTATTGGAAAAAAAATGGTTGCACTACAATTAGCTACCACCTGGTGGCATTTCAGGAGGAAAGTTCGGTGAGAGAGGACCTTTAAACACCCATAGGAATGTAGGGGGAAGGATTTCAAAGATTGAAGGTGAGGAAAAAGGTGAAGTATTCTGGTGTTGTCCACTGCAGAGAAGAAAAGTGGCTTCTATGTGCAGATTAATGGTTTGAGTTCAGTTCTGAGTTCCCTTTGACTGGAGTTGTTTAAATCAGTTGGAGTATTCAGGTCATCCTGAGATCTACTCAAAACAACTGCACCAAGACAAAACCTTTGATCCCCTCTAGGCAGGATTTTTCAAGCATTTCACTGGTCATAATGCTGCTGGCAAAGGCGTTGCTGGCAAAATTCCTCATGAATGCTAAATGAAACGTAGCAGAACTGAAATATTTTGAAAAATCCTGCCTTATGCTTCAAAACAGTGGAATTCACTTTACAAGTAGTCAGGTATTCGATTTGCAGTGTTGTTTCTGCTGGGGAGCCGTCATGGGAGGAGATGAGCAGTGTTGTAGACAGCCCATCTGCAAAGAGCTTGGACTTCCCAGAACTTCCTCCACCTGCTCCCTCCCCCTTCTCAAGGGGTCTTCAGCTGGAATTTGAGTCCAGTCCTTTTATAAGACTGTTCTTAATTTATTTGCCACTAAGTAGTGATCAGGAGAGCAAGGGGCAGAATGGCTTCTAGAGAGAACAGATGGCTGCAGGTGACACCAGAGCATCCTCTGCACCCAACAGTCACTCCAGGGGACACGGTGGCAACAGCAGATATCCCTTGCTCATGCGGCACTTCCTGCAGTGAAGGTGTGGTTGTGTTACCCACAGTTTTGTACTCGTGACCTAACTGCTGGCAAACCATCCCCTGTGTCCTTGTCTCAAGGGGCTGGACTGGTGGATTATTGTGCCACTGTAAAGAAAGTAATTCTAATAACGCAGGAACGGGGCATGCATCTTGCTTTTTGTAAACTGTGTGAATAAATGGTACATATGTCCCTCCAGACAGCAAAGGCCAAGCTCCATCTGTTACATTACTGAAACCTTGCAGTCAGGCTAATGACCATGCAGTTTTGACTTTGTGAGTGCAGTGCCTGACTCACTCCCTGCAATGTTAACTAGATGGTTTCTACCAAAAATGTTTTAAACAAAGAACAGTTTCTGTGGCTGACCCAAGGTGCTCTAAAATTGATTTATGGCTTAGAGCAAATTGCTTCTAATAATCTGCCATTCCCCTCCCAGCAAAAAATAGCGTAAATATTGCATGAATATCTTCATCAATATAAGGCTCAAAAGTCCAAGAATCAGTATATCTGTTTTCTTCAAAGCATTCTGAAAAAGCAGATGAGAGCTTTCAGCTGAATTTCCCCAGCTCCAGGGATATCTCTGTTACACTGTTGTATGAAGCCACAATGTTGGTTTGAAAATGAGGTTGGTCTTCTACTCTTTGCACAGGCATATCCTCATCCATCAAATCAAATTGCATCAGATTACATCCTATTTTTCAGCATTGTTATTGTGACCACATGTGGAGTTTTTAAAACAGGTATTGGGAAAATCTTGCAGCTCCAAGGAAATTAAATTTTTCTAAAGCTGTGCTGTTAAAGATTTGTGCAGAACACTGAAGCATGCCAGGTGCTGCAGACACAGGTCTGGGTCCAGAACAGACACACCGGTGATACCTGGTTAGTAATCTCAGTGATTCCTTTCAATCAGTGGGATTACTAGCCTTTCCTAGAAAAGCACTTCCCTGCTTCATGGAATAAATCTAAGCTTCTGAGTAGGAACCAGTTCCCACTGTGGGAATAAGACAACACAGATTTTAGGGAAGAAGGAGATTGCCTGCCATTACCTGAGCTACAGAATAGTTTCATGTATTTCATTCATGCGTTTGCCTCCAAAGTCTTAGTCTGAAAGAGCAGTTGTACTAGAAAATGCACTGGTTTAACCTTTTCTTCACTCAAAGCCTGGGCTGTGTCTATTGAAAGTTCTCTCTAAGAGTTAAAGCTTAGGTTTAGGAAATGTTTGGGGCACAACAGCTGCAGAATTACAGGCACCACGTTTTAGTTAAGTTACTTAAAGCATTTTTTATGTGACTAAAAGATTTTATGCTTGGGTTTTTCTTACCAGATATGTTTACCTCTTTCTTTTCAGTAGTGGAGACTCATTTCAAAAAGAAGGCAGCAGGAGGAAGAAATAACCTTTTTAATTTAAATATACTTCTAAACAGTCTTCTGCTGCTCTCAGTATGCATGTGCCCTTTGTACTGTGCTTTTGAAATTTATTTTAAAAACAAAGCCCAAAATAGAGGAGCAGACTTCTCGAGGTGATGAAAGACACATAATTTCTTCAGGCTGTCAGCCATAAGTGGCAAATCCCATCTGAGGTTGTGAACAGTCAGGAAGGACAGAATTAGAGCTATCTAAGTTGGACCTTTAAATGCACTAATGATCTAGAAGAGAATATAGAAATATCATCAAGCTGCTGAAAGGCAGAGCAGCCAGCAAGACAGGAACCAGAGCAGAAGGCAAGCAGTGAAAGGAAGGAGAATTAATTTACTGGAATATGTCTTGAATTTGGGGAACTTGCTATGTATTCTCTGTGTAAGAATCTTAACCAGGGTAGGTCACTAAAGCCACTCTCCTGCAGTGTCCATCAAAGGTGGCTGCCCCCTTTCCTCGGTCCCATTTCAGGTGACTTTTTACAACGGGAGGTACAACATGAGCCAATAGGTTGTAGAGGTATTGAAGCAATGTCCTGCCACTTGAAAATCTAATTCCTCTAAGAAAATGGGCAGTTCTGGGCCACAGCTGCCCCCTCTCCCCTCATTTCCTAACTGTACAGGTTTTAGACATCGTCTCTTGCCAGTGGAAACTGGCAAATACAGCTTTTGTGTCTGCTGGAACATGGTCAGCCTCCTGTTTGAGGACAAGGGGGATAGCTACAGCATGAATGTTCTGGCTGCCCAGATGGAACATTCATCCGTGTCCTGAATTCCTCTTAAGAAGCTCTCTACAGTACATGGCGAAGAAGTTTAAAAGCGTTCCTGCTGATGGAGGAAATAGAGGAAAAACATTGTATTTTTATGATTTCATCTGCTTTTATCCCTTCTCTCATCTGCATCACAGAGCCTTGTTTAAGATTTTCTTCTAATGTCACCTTTTAGGATGCACAGAACTATTACAATGTTATTCTTTGTCAGAGTGCCAGGCAGACCAGGTGCTCAGCCAGAGCTGAGTTCTTCCTGAGGTTCAGTTGTTCCTCCTCCAGGCATGCAGAGCAGCAGCCTGCCTTGGGGCTGGTCTGATCACAGAATCACAGAATGGTTTGGGTTGGAAGAGACATTAAAAATCACCTTGTTCACCCCCCTGCCATGGGCAGGGACACCCTCCACCAGGTTGCTTGGTTATATATAATTTACTCTTTGGTACAGCCACTCATAAGTCCTAGAAAGAAAACTTTTTACTCTGTAAAACAACTCATGGCAAGTGGTTCTGCAGGATCTCCCCAGAGAGTTGGGGTTTTTTAGTGGCAAAGGGGACCTGAAACAGAGTTTTGGCTTTCAGGTTTTTCATGCAAGAACACATACTGGAGGTGCACCATGAAGTCCTGAGTGTGTTGGGTAGCTCAGGTGATTTGAGGCAAAATAATTCTGGAAGCCCATAGGGCAGAAGAAATATTTCAAACATGCCAAGGTGGAAGCAGACAGCAACAGCAGGAGAGGAGCTGGACAGATTTTCCATAAGGCAGTCCAACGCCTGGCCTTCCTTTCTGCAAAAAGTGTTGCTCTTTCAACAATTTAATGAGCTTTTTGGGTGCTGTCTGACTGTTGTGACTTTTGTGACAGCTGTCAGCTTTTCTTTCCCATCTTCAGCACACACTTGAGTAGCCATGCCTGTTCATTTGCTCTGGTTATGTTTTTACTTCTCTGCATCACTTTACCCTCAAAAACACCCCTTGACAGTGGCCAAGTTCCTTTCCACGTTATATTTTGACATAAAATGTTAAACCTACTTAGCTTCATTTAGCAAAAAAAGGGCTACTCCTGTGGATCCCATCACCAACAATTTCACTCCATTGTCTCTCCTAACTTTATATGCCTGTAGTGAAGATATAAGATATTATTTACTCAGTCTACTATACTTTTACAGTTACAGCTTGTACAGGTAGGCTGCTGTTAAGGCACTGGCTTCAGGACAAGATCACCTAAACCATTCCCTGGAAGTGCCTCCTCTCTACCGTGAATGATTGTGTTTCAAAACACACAGAAAGTATTTGCCTCAAGGAATGCACTGCAGACATCTACAGTCACTCTGGCAAGTTCCACCCAGCAAGTCCTTTCAACAGCCTTGGTGTGCAGTGGGAGTAGTCCTCGGAAATCTCTGGTCTTCTCCTGGTTCACTGTCTGAAGTCTTTCTCTGATGAGCTGCCCGTTTATTACAAAACTAAGCACTTTGAGTGATCCGGGCAGGGTACTTGTGAGGTTTTGTTACTCAGGAATTCAGTATGTACAACCACTCAGATATTTGTATCTAGATGTATAAAACATGAGGATGCAAGCTCTCATTTCTGATTTATGAGCATCTCAGTTAATTTAGAGGCTTTATGGCCCTTATTGTATCAGTTGAATACTTCATGTTACTTTTATTAAAACTGTCCAGAAATACAACAGGCAAGTGACTGCAGATGAGCTTTAGCAACACCAAATCCCAGAAGAAGAAGAAAGCTCAAGCCACTCTAAAGGCCTTTTTCATCATTAAAGGCATGATTCAAATACTCTTGCTTTTAACGGTATTTTCCATTGAGCTCAGCAATCTTTAGAGTGAGGCCATAACTGTTGTGTGTTTATTGGTAAATTTTCTTCCTGAAAAAGGAATTTTTGTAGGAATTACACTAAAGGAAATTACTTCTGTGGTCTTTCACTGCAGCAGCCTGAGATGAATCATTTTAAGGGGTGCTACTTGAACTGCTATGTGTTAAATAGATAATGAAGTAGCATTTATTTAAATATGCATTAAATGCATTAAATTGTATAGCAAAAAATGAAGTTAAAAATTCAGTGGAGTTTAAAGAAATCTTACTGCTGCCATGGAGTTTAGTATTTGTACAGGACTGCAAGGTTCTTCTTACAATTAAAAGAAGAAACAACAGAGCCTTTGTTTCTGTGAAGGAAGTTGCTGGGCACAGGAAGGTCGTGATTGACAACATCACAGCCTGCTAATTAATACATGGTGCTTTTCTGAGTATTAATGAGTCAGTGACAGATTTGAACTCAAGAGGACTTTCAGTGTCACAGAGAGCGAAGGGAAAAACTCTCAGACAAAGACAAAATTGAGTATCAAGCTCCAGCCAGAATAAAGAATTGCAGAGCTGTCTCATACAGGAATGGAAGGCACCTGCAATTTATGGAGGTGAAATCTTGACTTCTTTAGCTTCCCTATGCAATTTATGTTGGTGAACACTTGACTTGTTTAGCTTCCCCATCACTCCATTAAATATTTCTTGTTAAAGTTACAGCTTTAGAGGCTCAAAATCTGCCCAGCTCAGATCTGCATTGTTCTGATACCCATTTTATCAGACAATGCACTGCAGTGTTCGGCAAATCAAGTTTCCTTTCCCAATGAAATGTGCTTTTTTATGCCTTCCTGCCAACATTAATCTTTTTGTTACCTTTGCATATTAACCCTTGCTGCTTGAGGTCTTCACCTACACACGATGTCTCCCGCTGTCACTGGTTGCCCTGGCCACTCTCCACCTCACTTTGTTGTTTGATCCAAAGAATGTAGGGAAGAGAGGAAGTCCTGCTGTCTTCATTCCATGTGGTGCAGGTTGTGAAGGTTGTTCTTCAAGCACCCGAAGGAATTAATGTGTTTTAGCATTTTCCCATCTATATGGATGTCATTTTCTTACTCTCAAGCTGCACATACCTAAATACTAAATGTCATAGCATTTTTTAAAAAAAGGAAAGTGAGCCCACCACCAGAAATAGCAACTGCATCGTAGGTGGGGTTCAGACCCTTGCAAGAAATAATGCAAGTAGGGAATTACAAGAAGTTACTGAAGTAACTGGTAAAGAGTGGCAGAGAACAGTGAAGATGCATAAGCTGATCTTACCACCTGGTAGGTGGAAGGTCATCATGTAGCTGACTTGGTGGCATGGAGGATGTTTATTATTGTTCACAGAAGTCACAGCAATTGTGATCTAGAGGGACCAGAATGCTGCTCTGGCTCACCTTCCTGGAGACAGAAGTCCTGCACTGATCCACTGGGTTTCAGGGATGACAAGGGTCCAAGCCCTCTGGAAGACATTTCCACTGAGTGCATTAAGATTTGACTGAACAGCAAGTAAAGTCAAATATTAATGTCTATATTTCACTGTGCAAGAGGCCAGGGTGTCCAAATGTGGCTGTAATTTTCTGTTTACACTTCATGCTTAACACCTTCCTCACTGATTTCAGAAAAAATCCCTTTCTGTTCCCATATTGGATCTGTCAGTAACATGGGACTCCCTGTGGTTTACCTTCGTTTGATGCTCTTGAACCCAAAGCGAATAGCAAATAACATGTTGAAGAAATCAGGGCTGTGCAGGTAGATGGTTCCACCACCGACAATTGGAAACCTCTTCATCCTGGTGGCTAATGACCCCTTTACAGCACAAACCCATTGTTTGCTCCTTTCCTGGAAGGCACAGAGCACTACTCCTGCCTTACAGGTTTAGGCAGAGGATTATTTTCAGCCCTGGTACCCAGAGGACAGTTGCTATATAGCCTGGGGGGTATGAGGACTGACCTTCAACCAGCAACAGCTGGAGCAGGAGAAATTTGTAAGAAAAAGGATTTTAAAGATGATGGTTTTGAAAGTGGGAACACTACTGTCGCAGATTGACACTAACAATCAGGCATGGACGCAGGTTTCATTCACATGCCAAGGTTTCGGGCCAACGGGCAAAAAGCCTGGCCCCTTGTTTATTTTCACACTTATATACATATGTACAGACAATCAACAATTGGATGAAGAGGTTAAGCTTCTCCAAATTGATAGGATATAAATTCAGTCCATCACCTTCCTCTGCCTCCGGAGAAGGAATGCAAAACAATTCTAAAAGTACAGCTTAGAAAAGATTCGTTACAAAAACATGGGCATTGTTTATCTTACAACTTATGAGAAAGTCCTTCACTGCTAATGCGAACAAAGCATGCAGTGAAAAACCTGCACACACTACCTACACTTCTAGCTGCTGCCACATGAGGTTTCCTCCTTGAGCTCCCAGAGGCTTGTAGAGATCTGTGATAGCTTTTCATCCAGAGGCCCAAGAGTCAGGATGGAAGGACGAGAGGGATTCTCTAACCAGAAACCCTCTGTATCACTCTGGTAGCTTGAACATGTTCTCAGCCACACAACTCTCCTTCCCCTGCATGTAATTTGAAAAGGATTTTGCCTGCTTGACAGCAGCATTCACCCTGTTTTACAGGGAGCAAGCAGGAGAACATGCTGGATGAAGTGATTCCATATGGAACATTTTTTCAGCTTCTTTGTGCTGCTGAAGTGGAATTGGAAGCAGTGATCTACGGCCTTTTGGGAATTACATCTCTTCTTTTTCCTCAGTCTACCCATTTTTCCTACAGTAATTTACACTTTCTACCTTACAGTTCTCAGCTCTCCCGGAATAAATCACAGCTCAAAGATCCCTCTGTCAAGAAAATTCCTGGAATGCTATTAAGAAACAGGGGTAAATGCACCTACATGTTCAGAGTGCTCTTATTACAGGGTTTTTTGCACTGCCCAGCAACTCAATCATGAGAGCAATCCTCAGAAATTAACCACCGACCTGGGTCCCCAGTCTCATCCCTGAGCTGAACAGCTTTTCCAACACAGAGAGGAGCAGAGCAGGCCTTACACTTAATTATTAGTGCTCACACAGGGACCATCAACACAAAGGTTCATATTTTTGAGCAGAGACCTAAGTCACAGTTTCCTTTCACGTATTCCCTTGTTGCAATGACGAGAATAAACTGTCAGCAGTGGACTGTGCTCTTGTGTCCAGATTGAAGCTGCTCATTGACTTCGGTGCAGCTGTCAGGTTTTGTGCCAACTAATGACCTCCCTGAGCTGGATTCAAAGTGACAGAATTTTAAGAAAATCTGTCATTATCCTGGCAAGGAAAGAATCGTCTCCACTGACACTTTCTGCAACACAGAAGTGCAAGTGTTGGTTCCAATGTATTCTGCAAACACCCTCTCCTGGAGGCTCTGGGAACATCTCGGCTTCTGAAGCCTGAACATGTAGGACAGTAGCTGATCGAAACCTCCACTTCCAGAAGTTGAGCTGTGAATTTTCATCTGCTAAAATCTGAAATTCATGTGCTTCACTGTGAATAATTTTCTTTCATCTCCCTCTGCACCCCATAAATATTCACAAGTTAGTTTTCGAAAACTCTTCAGATAAGTAGGGAAAGCCCATGAACAGTCTTACATTGATTTGTGGTTGGGATTTTTTTTTATTACTGTTATTTAATTTGTTTTGTTTATTTTCTCCTGAAACTTTTTTTTAGCACTTCCAGTTACTTATATTTTTTCACTGGGCTATGAGAAATCTGTTGGTGGCTGGGAGACCCCCTAAATGTGTGGGTTACATAAGGGAAAGGAAAATGCTGTTCCTTTATGTGCCAGAGACAGAAGCATCATTGTAAAACAGCAGCTTTCTAAAACTACATCAGCTCTTCACCTAATGCTACCCTTCCCAGTGATTAGTGACTGAAACTGAGCAGATTTTCAAGATTCTGCAGCTGTTCCCTGGCAGGGATCATGCTGGCAATTCTGCTGACACACAAGGTGCCCATTAAACACTGCACTTGGTGGTATACCAGGTAACCAGCACTGTTGTGGGAGTGAGCTACTAAAAACTTTTGCACTAATGTTTTTCCTCAGAGGTTGTTGTAAAAAGTAGTAAAGCATTTTCATCTGTGTTCCTTCTTTCTAAATCCTATTTACATTAAAAAGCACTGTTACAGGTGGTGGTAAAAGCTGAATCCACATTAGCTCTGTCACTGCAGTACATGGTCACTGCTACTGCACTCAGCTACCGGATTGCCTTTTACTCATTTCCCTCAAAAAAATAGTTCATGGAGTTGAATTTGGGCACTGAAGAGGCCAACAGAATGAATGATGAAATGTGTCTCATGAGTTGAGATCATGATTAGAAATGGAATTCCCGAAGCATTTTTCCTCCAGTCCCATTTCAAGATGCACAGAATGGTTCTGAGCCAGACTTAGTGGGGCACCCCATCCATCAGGTGCTGGGAAGGCATTTCCTAGATTTCCTCGTTACATCATCACTTGGAGAAAATAGCCACAATTTCCCTTCCCAACAGTTGCTCTGTTTAGATATTCCTTGTCTCCTCACAGGTCTCAGCAAGCTCACGCTCCATGGGATCAGAAGGCAATGTTGTGTTGCCTCTTTGGAGCTGAGACCATAATTTTTCTGTACTGAACACCTGGGGTTCTTACTGCAGAAATCAATGGCAACCGAATGTGATGCAAACCTCAAAAAGATACTAAATGAAACCAGGCCATCAAGGAGGGAATGTCCTTGAGGCAAATCATTTGGCTTTGCAGCACTGAAAAGTCATAAAAAGCCAGAACCTGCTAGAAAGACCTCAAAGCCCCACAGTCCCACAGCCTTGAGTGTGCCAAGGTTAACTGCTGGCAGCATCTCATGCATTTTCAGTTTTAAATCCCAACCTGCACAGGAGATTTCTGGGCTTGTTTCCTTTCAGGCTGGGATCTAGGTGTTCTCCCCAGCTGACAGCATTGAGTGCAATGGCAATGCATTACATAAAGCAGAATGTGCCAAGTTATGCAAAACCCCTGTCATTCAGGATTGTGTTTTCCTGTTTCTGCTGCTGTGGTTTCATCACATTGGTGTTTATCACATTGGTATTTTCCTGCATAATTGGCACCCCAAGCCATGGATGTATGCAGACGCCCAATTCGTCTCAACATCTTCCCAAGTAAAACAAGTTCTCCACTTCCCACTCAGCAGATGTTTTAACAACAGCAGACAGAAACCAAGAAGATCTGGAAGCAAGGGGCCAAGCCAAAGGAGCTGGTAGCTGCAGTGTTTGCTTTCAGCAGCAAGAAGCACAAATATCATTTGTCTGGGAGCACTGTGTTATGTGAGGCACAGAAGACTCTGAGAAGTCCCAAAGATTTTCCTGGCACTGTCAGAGAAGTACTGGATGTACTGTGAAGTTCTTAAACACTACATGGCCTCCCTGTCTCAGAGCTCAAGTGACCCAACAACCATGTCACCTCCTCAGGGCTTGGCAGCATTCACATTTCCCCTTGTTTTCTTACACAGTGTAAGAAAACCTTGCCTCTTGTTTGTTTCCTTACCCATGGTACGTTTTCTTCAACAGTGAGACTCGTTCTTGGGAATACTGGGCACAGTCCATGTGTCTTACAGTAGATACTGTCCTGAGAGGTCACAGGGACAGCAGGGTTCACAAGGATACCAGTTCCAGAACGGATGCTTGCTTCCAAGGCTCTTTAGCCTTTCTCCTGTACCTTCATCCTCTGCTTCCCAGCAGCATGTCCTAGTCCTCCCTCCTGAAATTGCTGCCTTCACAGAAGATGGGACATCCTCCTGAGCCATCCATCCCTGTCCTGTACAGCAATATCCTCTGGTCTTGGCATTCCACAGCCCTGAACCTGTGAAATCCAAGCACTCAGTGCTCAGACCCCTCTGGCACCATGTCTCACTCATCTCTTGAGTCTGCCCCAAACGCTAAACCAGGTCCAAATGGGGTATCACCACGTGCATCATCACAGCTTCATGTGCAACAGCTTCCTCACAGTGGAGTGTGCAGGTGGTTCTAAAACTTTGGGGTGCACCTAAAGAATGGCCATTCGTGGCATACACCATTGCTTCAGGTGTAAAACTCAGTTCATTGATATGAATTCCACGATCTTCAGTATCTGAGATGCAAAAATGATAGTGTTAGCTGCTGCGGCTGTTGCCTTTTTAGGAGAGCCACTAACTGGCAGCACTAAATAGGATTTTAAGCCCTTTTAGCTTTTAACAAATAAAATATTAAAATACATTAGCAGTTAATAGCTTTTAACATACCTACTCAATTGTTATGTTCATACCCTTGATGTTAGACTGCCCAGGCTGTTGGTATTTCCCTGCTCAAACTCACAGCCAGCTGCAGTTGCCTGTGGTGGCCCTCCCAGATAACACTCAAAGGACTGGTGGCTTGATAAACACTAATGGGTCTTCAGAAGGGGCATCCAGGAAAAATTCCTTCACCATAAGGGTTGTCAGGCATTGGAACAGGCTGCCCAGGGGAGTGGTGAAGTTGCCATCCCTGGAGGGGTTTAAAAGACATGTCGATGTGGCTCTTGGGGACATATTTTAGTGATGTGCTAGGCAGTGCTGGGTTAGTGGTTGGGGTCTGATCTGAAGGGTCTTCTAAGCCTAAATGATTATGTGGTTCAATGATCTGACAGTTATAGAAATGTAAATATCTTTATTTGAGATACTGCTACTTTCCAATATCTGTACCCGTAACAACCTTCACATCTTGTTCAATGAATTGTCAAGCCAGCACTTCACCGTTGCCTCAAAGCCTCCCTCCAGGTCTAAACAAACCTTGTTCTTTCCACTTCTTACGCCCATAGATGTCTGATTTTGGAGGGGCTTTGTAAGGCTATCTAAGCTGAGTGCCAAGATAACTCATGTCTGGGGCTGGATCTGCAGCTGTTGCAGTCATTTATTTTTAATCATACTTGAGTCACCAGCAGTCCTTCAGGTGTTCTGGATACAAAGAGTGTCAGTGTTTCCTAGTGCCCTTTACCTGCTTTGTGGTGGTTATTTATTCACCTCTGACACTAACTGAGCTTTGAATGAAGAAACACAGTATATGCACAGAAGCAGAGAATCCACGTAGTAGAAATTACTCTCATTTCAACAGCTATTTCTTCCAATAAGCTGGCCTTTATATTTCCGTTACTGGTATAAACATAAGTGACTGCCTCCCCTGAATTATGAGTTTAAAAAAAGAAATACATAGAATCCATTCTAGATTCTTCAAATGCTTTTTCAGACTTCATAATTTCTCCGAAGCCCTAGGCATTAAGGTTCTGTTATTGGTTTATAGAAAACAGAAAGACTCTTTCAGTATAGGACTTTCAAAACATAAAAAACACAAAAGAAAGAGAGCATGAGAAACAGAAAAGATTAGAAAAAAGAGACAGCTAATAAGGCAAGATTCACACTAAGAGTATGGCATTTACCTATCCTGTCAGGACACAGATATTTGTGGTTTCCATCTTGTCGCATAATCTTCCCAGGAGAGGACAGAAGGTAAGAAAGCAGCAATGACAAGTGAGGAGTCTTGTTTCCATCTTGAAGTTTTTATCTTCTGTTGAAGCAAGTAACCCTTTCTAGTCTTAGCAAATCACCAGTGAAGTGCTTTTGGCAGCATTTTGCACTGTCAATCCACAGAGCTGCTAGCAAACCTTTTCCTCCTGTGGATAAGCAGCAGTAAGAAGAAAACAGAAGTCCGTGGAAGAGAGAGAGGATTAAAACAACTATAAACATTTATCCCTCGTAAAAGGAGTTCATCAAATACAAAGTTGCAGACACATAATGGTGCTTAAGAAAAAGCAGAGATTACCAGAAGCAGATAGAGAACTGGATGCAAGGGATCGCTGAACAACTCCCTCACACGGGCTTCCCAAGACTCCCCACCAGGCATATGGTGTTGCTAGAGACAAGATATTAATGCAGATGGACTTTTGATCTAATAAACATTCCAGTGTTGTCATCGTTTGGGGTGAAGTTTGACAGCGTGCCCAACACAAAGCAAAGCGTGGGCAGTCCTCAGTAAAGGATTTAGGGTAGAAAATTGCATGGAGGTGCAGTTTACTGTTTTTGTACCAGCCTTTCTCATTCAGGCTTAAAAATTTAGCCAAATGCAGACATTGGTGACAGTCTGAGCGAGAGATGCTTTCTGAAGTCAGACTTTATCTGCAGATCAGATGTTGCACTGCAGTTGGCATCACCAGGTGGGCCACAAACTTCACAACAAACACCTAAGTTGGCTTGGAAGATGTCAGTGTGGTTCAGTGTTGGGTCTTAATGGGGTTTTCGGTCTCTTCACTGAAACTGCCAAGGAATAAAACCTAAAAAAATCATCCTGACTGTGGTGATGATCTTCTTGGGACAGAGAGTGCATGAACTCCACTCCCAGTTCCTTCTTTAAGCAGGTCATCTTCAGTGTCTCAAGATTTGAGCTGGCAGCATGGTGCTGGAAGTCTCCATGATGTATTGTCACAGCCCAGCTCCTGTTATTTCTGTCTTCTGGCACCTGAATGCTGCTCCCACACTCCTAAGCAAGAACATTTCCCTCTGTGCCCACAGTCCTTCTGGCACAGCACTGTGGCCAGCTCCAGACGGAGGCAGACCCTGCATTGCTTGTCCCACAGCCATCTACACCAGAACACATAAAGAAGAATATGCCAGGACTCCCTCCATGCCCACAGACTTGGAATTAGCTGCAGGTCTCATTCCTGGGTTGCAACACAGGGACCACAGATTAGCAGACCACGAGGTGGTAATCACCTGCCCACTTTTCAGGTAAAAATTACCAGAAATGCAGAATTTTCATAGTTTCCATGACATCAAAAACACTATCCAAAAGACCTTTTCTGTTCCTTTTCAGACTAAGATGGGTGACTGTGAGTTTATATCCTACCTCTGCTATTCTTAAAAAAACTACTAACACTCTTTTATCCAGGGAGTCATTGAAGAGAAGACTGGGAAAGGTCTTTTTATGTCTTTGTGCTGCCCTGCACTCTGTTCTTCTTAGATGATAATGCAGAGGCCAGATGGACTGGCACAATGCTTCTTGGCTTGGTCTTTGCCAAAGCAGAGTGTGGCCGCGGTGAGATCATCTTTGCAAGCTGCTGTGATGTCCGTGAGCTTCCTGGGAAGCAAATACAGCATAACTGCTTCAGCCTTAGCTCTGTTTGGCTTCCTGTGCTCTGGAAGCTTGGCCTGTTAGAGGCTGGTGGGTTGCTGAAGGCTTTTTAATTAGTGCGGCTTGGCAGCTCTCGGCCAGCTCAAGGAAGTGCTTGGCGTAGTGGAAGAGGCTGCCTGACTCCTCCCTGGCAGCTTGAGACTTTCCTCATGGGTCTCTAAATGCTCCAAAGGCAAACAGAAACTGTAGAAAGAGGAGTCTGTGAAACCTGGACTGGGCTCCCTGGGGCTACAGAGCGTGGAGTCTGTTCAGAAAAGGGCAGGGCACAGAACTGCAAAAAGTCTGTGTGTGTCTATCCATGGTTGCAGCCTGGGCCGTGCAGAGGGGAATTCTCCCTCCTTCTGCCTGCCAGGGGAGACTTTTTTTGGTGTACACATCCTTTCAGTCCTCAGTTTGTCTGTGAGGAATGGTTGCAAAGACTGTGATATGGTATCTAGGCTTCTAGAAATGAACTGGGGGTGCTACCCTTCTGCAGAAGGCTAAATTTCATCCCTAAGGAGTCGGTAAAACATACTCTGCCAAAACAAATCCAGGCTGTGTGACCTTTGCTGGGTACCCCGAGCCCCAGAAAGTGGATTTTAGCCAGCCCAGAGGCTTCTCATAACCTTCCTGAAACAGTGTCTGTTCTAGAGACAAGTAATTCAAATAAACACCTAGATTTGGGTGTTCAGGGTATTTCATGGGGATTATTTTTCACATTTGAATAAAACCCTGAGAGTACAGAGACAGGCTATTTAGTCACCTGGTAAGTCTCTCCAGGTTTTTCCTGGGGGGGGCAGTGGGGGAAGCTGCCTGCAGGAAAACACCCAGAGAGGCAGGTCCACCAGCGCTGAAGACTTCTGAGGAGCTGTTGGCACGCTAGGACTGAGATACCAGATGTGATGGGAGGCAAATGGCTCTGCTGATCCTGTCCTGTCCTGCCCTCAGCTCCACCACCCATCCCAAGGGTTCCGGTTCGGCACGGTGCGGGAGAGCAGCGCCGAGGACTACGTGAGGCAGAGCTTCCCGGAGATGCACGAGTACATGCGGCGCTACAATGTCCCTGCCACCAACGACGGCGTGGCCTACCTGAAGTGAGCCCCCGCATGCAGCACCATGCCTCCTGCCCTGGCCAGTTGTTACAATCTGGTTATTGAAATTGTTGAGAGAGATGCCTGAGTTAAGGTGCAAACGAGGACAAAGTCAGTAGTATGGATTTTATTTAACAGTGAATGTGAGAGAGAGAGAGAGAGGTGGTGGTGTTGGTGGTATGGAGAGAGAAAGATAGTGACAGATGAAGTAGAAAATCCACGACATCATTGATCCCATGTCCCATTGATCCTCTCCCTCTGATCTTCCCGGTGCTGAGGGTCCCACAAAACATGGAGTTCAGTGGATTAAAACACATTTGGGCCAGGTGGGAATGCCCAGGTGCCTCCCCTGGGTGAGGGGGTGCCATCAGGCAAGGGCAATGTATAAGCTTCTGGCAGGTTTCTGAGCTTGGGAGCCTTTGTCAGGCAGCAAGAAACATTCAGAAAAAAACATCCTGTCCAAGCAAAAGCTGACAATGAGGTTCCTCAGGATAGTGGGAGGAAAGGAGGTTCTCAGAGAGGAACCTTAATTTATCATGAAAATGAATAAAAGAAGCACTAGACTGGTAAAAAGTAATAGAAGTCTTGTTGCTTTAGAGAATCATGGTGGTGTGTGCCTCAAAGACATTTGTGCTTCACGGTCTGGGGGACACACAACTCTTCCAGGAAACAGGAGAGGTGGTAATAGGCCTGAAATTGTTAATTCATTTTATCTTAGAAGTTGCCTAGCAGATGGCCTGAGAGCTTTTCACCAGAACTTTTTTCCTGTTGTTTCCTGTTTCTATATTTTTTCCCAGACCCATCCTATTGATAATTAAGACACATGGCAGTTCTTTGGGTCAAACTGGAATCAGTGGATTGAAATCAATGGAGTAATCACATCAGGAGACCCAGACTTTTAAGAGGACAGGAATGGAGGGTTCAGTCCCGGGATCAGATGAGAACAGGCACTGCAACTGTTCTTTTGTGTCATTATTTTACCCAAGCATGCCATTCAGAAATGATTATTTTAGTAAAATTCAGTCATCTGTGTTCATGAAGACAACACAAAGAAAAGCTGAATTGGGTGAAGGAAATAATTTACCTTATATTCAAGGAGAAAGGACAAGACATACCATTGAATAAGTTATTCTTCTGTGTTTTTGCTCTGATATCCCAAAGTTTAACATCACAAAGAAACCAAGACACCAATTAAATTAACAAATACCAAATTAAATTGGTATTAAATTACCAAATTAAAATAACAAAGTATTTTAGCAATTTTTGATGTTTTCCGCTAAAGTCTTGTGCTCACTTTCAGTTGAGTCAAAGTCCAACATATTATAGTGGTTTTTATCTTTCAGAATAACAGTATTTTGTGGAAGCAAAATAAGTCCTAAACACACTGTCTGCTCTTAATGCACAAAGGCAAAAATTCTGCGTTTTGTGCACAATTCCTTCCTTCAAAATATAAATCAGTTTTCATTATAAGTGCAGATGTGAAAATAGCAGTCCCTGGTCCCTGTTTTCCTACAGTAATCTTCCAGAAAACTGCATAGACAAATGTTCAATGAGTGTCACTGAGCCTCAGACTGTGAAGTGATTGTGTTTCTGACTTTAATGTTGAATACAGGCATGATCCAGAGAAACTCGATGCCTTCATCATGGATAAAGCACTCTTAGATTATGAAGTGTCAATAGATGCCGACTGCAAGCTCCTAACAGTGGGAAAACCCTTTGCCATTGAAGGTAATAGCCAGTTTTATGACACACTGCTCTGCTCCTCATGTGCCGAATTTGTTTTGTTGTGCTGTGGTATTCCTAGTGAAAATACGGAGGTAAGCTGAGGACCCCTTGAGGATTATGACAAAATCCTCAGTGATTGAGGAGAACAAAAGCTCCAGCCTTTTTTTGTGGTTTTCTGAGCTCTCGGATAATTTGTACCACCTGTTTCAAGGCCAGGTTGGGTGGAGCTTTGGGCAACTTGGTTTAGTGGAAAAGCCCCCACAGCAGGCGTTGGAACTAAGTGATCTTTAAGGTCCCTTCCAACCCAAACCATGCTGTGATTCTGTGATTCCATGACCTGTTGCCATGCTCTATAAAGGAATTATTCCAAGTGCTCAGGCAGTCTGTCTCCAGACAAGCAGGAGGCAGAGTCCATTTCCCTGCTTTGCCATGAAATAAAGAGGCCCCTGGAATGAGGCTTCTCTTCTGCCAGCTTGCTTTTTTGACACGTGTTCAAAACCCAGTTCAAACGTGTTCAAAATGCAGTCCTGCAGTTTCATTCTCATCTGGAGCAGACAAATACTGTTCCCATTTTAAAGGTCAGCTCAAGATTCCCACTGAATCTGTAGTTAATTGAGAAGGGAGTCTGCCCTGGTGCGTGGCCTCCTACAGCCTCAAGGAATAAGCAAGGACAGCTCAGAAGGCAGCCTGGAAGCAAGGCTGGTGTGAAGCTGCTTCCAGCATGGATGAGCACATGGGCAGCAGACTTTAGCAACCACTTTTGTGATAGATGGGCAGTGGAAAGGTCTGGTGCTTCCACTCCCCTCCCCTCCAAGGGCAATTGCTCCAGCTGCTCCCGTCATATGATAAAACAGCCTCCTTCAGAGACCTGATAAATCCCTTTCAGAAAGGTCTGCTCTGCTGAAGTAAAACCAAAAGCTTCCACAACTCTGAATCAAGTAGATTAGATTTCAAAATAGAAAAAGAAACAAACAAATAGACCCCAAACTATATGATTTTGGATGACTGGACTTCATATTCCCCAGTTACAAAAAAAAATATGCCGAAAATGTGATATTTATGAGTCCTAGCTGTGCCAACTCTGAAACAAATCCTTTGACGTGAGTAAATTTATTCAGGTGGAATTACAAGCATAGTATAAAAAACTCAGCAGCAAGGGAGGCTATTGCATTGTAGGAACACTTATAACCTCATCACTCATTGAAAAGCGAGCCACTGTCATGGCAAATTCAGCACTTGTCTGTTTGTGAGGGTTTTTTTCTTTCTTCCTGTGTTGTTGTGGGTTTTCTTAAGGAGAGAGTCTGAAATTCTGAATTCTGAACTGAAAAACAAAAATCCACAGTGGACTAGAAATCAATCCCTGCAGGCAATTGGCATACAACTGAATGTCTTCGAGGCATCCGTTGTATTTGTTCAGAATATCTAAAGTCAAACCCCAGAATCTGTGAATAGAAATACCATAATCAGAGTTACTGAATTCATTTCCACTTACACTAAGTCCTTTACCAGCACTTTAACATGGTGAAAGACAACACAGTGGCTAAAAACTGCATTTATTAGTATCTGAAAGTCCCTGTCAGTGCCAGAGCAGAAGTGCACGAACTGAAAGTGTAGCCCCTGGGCTTTAAATTGTTGTGTGATGACAATGAAAATTGCTCCTGTATATATTTACATGCATGCAGCTCCTCATCAGAAAATGCGTAGGAAGGAAATGTCACATCTGACACCACAGTCACATCCACTGCTCCAAAAATGCAAGGGGATCACAGAATGGTTTATATGACATTGAAGCCCTTTGGCATTGCTGAAACAATCCATGGCAAGGGCATGAAAAACTCTGTGTTTCTAAAGAAAGGATTTATTCATCCACTGCCTCCATTTTAAGTTTTTGAACCTCCAGTTTTACATATTTCTTGTGTGGCCGTAATAATTTTGAATTTGCCTATTCTGTTTATATTATATTAGTTGACTTTATTTTGCACAAAAAAAGGTCTTGTCTCAGCATTCTCAGACCACAATAAGCCAGGTTTGAGCTGGCTGGCTGAAACAGTGCCAGCTTGCTCTTCCACGCTGAAATGAGCATACTTCAGCTAAAACGAAACAAGAAAGAGAGAGATGATTGTACTGTTCTCCCTTTTAGGGTATGGCATTGGTCTTCCCCCCAACTCTCCGCTCACCTCAAACATCTCTGACCTGATCAGCCAGTACAAATCCCATGGATTCATGGATGTTCTGCATGACAAGTGGTACAAGGTTGTTCCCTGTGGGAAAAGAAGCTTCGCCGTCACGGAGGTAAGCAATGAACTCGGGTCACCTAAGTGAGGCTTTGTTCCAGCTCACAATTATTTCCCCTCATTCCTGATGATGTTCCCACACAGCAGGGATGGGTGGCACCTGGAGGGAAGGAGGAGGCTTCGAAGGCAAGAGCTGCTGACCCAGGGAGTAGTCAGATCAGAGCAGGAGGAGCACATCAGCGGGACTGTGCTGCTGAGTGAGGCACCAGAGAGCTCCTCTGGAGACAAGCAGGGCATGAAGAGGGCAGTAAAAATCCTGATCTGGCACAGTGCATGGCACTGATTCCACTCAGTGGAATGTCTGGAGTGGAATGTTCCACTCCAGTCCATGTCTGATTCCACTCAACTGTGTGTGTATCACCATCCACTGAGAGTGGGGGAGCTCAGGACATCCCGAATTCCTAGTGCACCCTGACCACTTCCTAACATGGGTGGCAGCTACCTGTCCCAAAGACAGGATTTCAGGCTGGAAATAGTCTGCTAAGATTCCATCCTAAGAAGAGAGGGGCAGTAGGTCTCACTTCTGTGTAGATCTATGGGAAATGGAAGTAAATCTTCATGGATGTATTTCCAAGTACCAAATCAGAGGAGTTACGCCAGCCTACGGCAGCTGAAGAAGTAGGCCATTATTTATGAGAAAAAGATGACTCTTACCAGAATAGCAGTTTTTCCTCAAGTTCCCCAGACAGTCAAGTGAAAAAAAAGTTAAACTATTGAGGAATCAAAAGAGCCAGCAATGTCTGAAGCTTAAAGAATACTCTCTTAGCTCAAGATCTTCCCGAAGGGGTAGGTTATGTATTGTCACTGGTACAAAACAGTTAGAACTCTGCTGTCTCCTTCTCAGAGTGTTGAGCCAAATGCCAAACACACACTGTGTGTGCCCCAAGGAAGTGGCAGCATTCTCCTATCAAAGAGAAGCCCAGTCTTCCGGGACTGTGACTCCCACTTTTCAGTGGTCACCTGAGCATCTCATCTGCAAATCCCTGGCTGCTGACTAAATCACTAGAAAGCTAGCATTTTTTACAGATACAACAAGGCAAATCTCTGTTTGGCGTTTTTAATACACAATTTGTTGAGGTATTTCTGCAGGTGTTACTACATTTTTTACTTGTTCATTACATTTGTGTCAATAGGAAATAAATTAGATTTTAACATCAGACATTCATAGAAGAAAATTCAATTTATTTTCATCCAACTTATTCATTTTTTTCTTTCTTTTTTTAATGTCATTAATTCAAAACCAGGAAGCAAACTTAAAAAGAAGTGTGTATTCACCGTTCTTTCTGATTTGGCTTATCTGAAGATTGTATTATCATCTAAAAAGGGAATTGTCTTTTTAAAATAGCACTTCCTTCAATGACCTCTTGTTACTCTACATTTTAACAAGTCTTTTGAATTAAATCTCAGGACAATTACAAGGTGGTAATGGTATTAATTACCTCAACTGTCTTAAAACCCAAAACTCTTGCAGCAGAGAAAACTCACCTTCCTAATAATTCCCTAGTGATGTGACATGAGGAGCTTCCTCTGATCATGTCTTACCCCAGAAGATTCATTTGGGGCTATATGCTGTGTTTTCTTAGTCATAGAATAAATTCCAGTTAAAAATATAGTTTTAATTACTACTGGTTTTCTCCCAGAGTATATTCTTCAAGTCTGTAGAGTGAGGTGCTTAGAGTCTCTGGGGGGGGCATGAGATGATCCACTGGGCTGCAGGAGTAAAGTATTAGAACCTGATAATTCCTGATAGAATCTGATCTAATTGCAGTATTAGAACCTGAGTAATTCCTACCTATAAAAATTGTAAACAAATGTACGAATATGGGGGTCCTTGCTCAAAACGTTACCAATAGAGGTGTATGATCAACAAAAGATTCCTCAAGGCCTCCCAGCAAAGGGAGAGGAGGTGGGAAAAAAATCTGCTCCAATCTGAAAAGAAACTTCAGATTTTGCCCTTTAAATAGTCCCATGGAATTCCGTTTGGGTTTTTTTTTTCACTATTGAATAAGTTTTAACCTAAGGATATTAAGGCCTTAAACGGAGTCACAGCTGGAGGACATGATGTGCTTTAAAGTAATTCAGTCTTTTAAGTGGTACCTCCATGTGAAGTCCAGAAAGAAGGGCAGGTCTAGCTGCTCCCAGGCTGGTTGTCTGACCATAGTCCTTATTTGATCTTCACTAATTCAACATGCACAACTGAGGTGTTTGTCCAGAAACTAAGGTCCAACAAGTTGGTTCTGGTGTCTGACCTGAAGGACTCAGTTCATGTAGTTCAACAAGGTCAAGTGCAAGGTCCTGCACCTGGGTTGGGGCAATGCCAAGCACAGACACAGGCAGGGCACAAATACAGAACAGATTGAGAACAGCCCTGGGGAGAAGGACTTGGGCATTTGGTGGATTAGAAGCTCAAGATGACGTGGCAATGTGTTCTGGCAGCCCAGAAAGCCAAAGATGCCCTGGGCTGCATCAGTAAAAGTGTGGGCAGCAGGTCGAGGGAGGTGATTCTGCACCTCTGCTCACTATGGTGAGACCCACCTGCAGAGCTGCATCCAGCTCTGCTATCCTCAGCATAAGGAGGATGTGGCGCTGTTGGAGCAAGTCCAGAGGAGGTCACAAAGGCAATCAGAGGGCCCCTCTGCTCTGGAGCCGGGCTGGGAAAGCTGGGGGTGTTCACCTGGAGAAGAAGAAGTTCTCCAGGGAGAACTTACAGCCCCTTCCAGTGCCTAAAGGGGATCCAAGAGAGATGGAGAGAGACTTGGTCAAGATGGAGTGACAGGACAAGGGGGAATGAGCTAAAGCTGAAAGAGGTAGGTTTAGATAAGATGTAAGGAAGAACTTAAAAATTTAGGTGGTGGGGCACTGGCAGAGGTTGCCCAGAGAGGCTGTGGCTGCCCCGCCCCTGGAAGGCTGGGTGGGACAGCGCCTGGAGCAACGTGGCCTGGTGGTTGGCATTCCTGCCCATGGCAGGGGGTTGAAAGTAGATGGTCTATAAGGTCTCTTCAATACCAAACTATTCTAGGATTCTATGAATCTAAAAAGTCACTCAAAGGTTCTTATGCAATCAGAAAGGGAGCAGAAGCAGAGCACCACTTGCAAGTCTGTGCCGTTGTGGGGTAAGCTCTGCTAAGTCCAGATCTTCATTTTCCAGAGTTAATTTACTTTTAAAGCATCTCCCAAGTGCATCCCCTCTTCTTTATCCACTCCTTTTGGTCAAGAACATGCAGATTTTAGAACGTGCAATTTTTCAGTTGGGAGAAATTTACTAACTTACACAGCCAAGCAGCCAACACTCTCCAAAGCACAGGTTCTCCACTATTACAGCAAGAAGCATGGGAATCAGTCTTGGACTTACCTTTATGTTGGTTTGTATAATTTACTCCTGTACAGCCCAGAAATCCCTGTAATTTAACTCCCTGCACTCAGTCACAGTAGTATTTTACAGATTCACTGATGTGTGGACAATGTTCAACAGAGAAGCCAATAATTCATTTTTTGAAAAAGTCTCAGCTTCTCAGTGTGTAGTCATTCACATGGATTATACACCAAAGTGAGACCCAGCAACTGCCTTTTGACAGCAAGAGTAAGGCTTTGTATTCTTCTATGTCTTTTTGATAAATCTGGTCTGTGACATGCTGCACCTGCTAACCAAGAGAAATGACCCCAATATGGAAATATATGTAGGTGAAATACTGATCAGTATAGCCTTTAAATTGGTGGACTATCCATCATCCATTTTTGTCATTACCTCTTTAGCTGTACCTGATTCTTATCCATCTGCCACTCCTGCCCACTGAACTTAATTTTTCTATAGATTTGTTTTGAGATCCATCTTCCTACTCACCATTTTTTACTAATCTTACACTGGGAAATTATATTTTCTGTGGCAGAACTCACTGCTAGCTCTTCCCATCTCTCTCTATCTGAACACCTTGCTCATTCTAAATTGCATTTCAAAACAAAGTTATCCTGGAAAGAAATGATTCAGCCTGGGGCTGGAAGATTTGCAGTGACTCTTCAATCTGAGAAGCCAATAAAGATGAGTCTGAAAGTGCAGAGGTCAGTAGTGCTTGACTCTGCTGTTTCGTATGAACCTCTCCAGCAAAACTTCTTACCCAAGGCATCTTACCTTGGCCAGAACCCACTGGATCATTTATGGGGCATGCAGCTAACTCAGGCTTGGAAGGAATACTGCAGTGAATTGCACTTTACCCCCTCCACTGCAGGTAATTGTGGGCAGCAGTGGCTATTCTTGGTAAGCGCTAGCTTCTAGGGATATTGCTTGAGTGCTCTTGATTTAAAATTGTCATATTCTGGTTTCAAAGGAGTGCCTTTGTGGTAAAGTTGCTGAGTTCCCTACTCAGGAACAGAACAGAACATGGTGCAGGAGGGATGAGGAGTTGACGGAGTTATATTTTTACATCATATCTGGACATAACAATGTATTTGGTTTTTTTTTTTTGCATACAGTACACTCAGCCCTTCCTCTACCCTACTGTTATTTTCATTGATGCCTCTTCAGAAGGAGCCGGGCTCTGGGGACTTGCCTTTCCATCCCATTAGATCTACCCAAGCTCAGAAGAGACTGCAGAGGGAAGGTTTTTACAAAGAAGGTGGAAAATCACTGGCAGAGGTTGCTCAGAGAGGTGGGGATGCCCCATCCTTGAAAGTGTTTAGCCATCCCTGGAAGCATTCAAGGCTCTGAGCAAGCTGTTCTAATTGAATATGTCCCTGCTCATGGTGGGACAGTTGGACCAGGTGGCCTTGAAAGGTCCCTTTCAACTCAAACCAGCCTATGATTCTGTGATTTTTGGGAACCAAAAACTTTGCAGTTTTCTGCTCCTGGCAACAAAGCAGTTCTGGTATTCAGCCAAGCAGGGCAGCAGGCAGGGGGATGCCTGAAAGGAAAAATGCCTATGGTCAGTTGGTTTGGCTGCTCAGGCCAGGCAGTGATGACCAGGGCAGGGTTTATCAAGACAGTACAAAAAAGAAGAGCCCTTCCTGGTCTATGCTTTGGGAAAAGCTAAATGGATGTACACACTCTTTCATAGCTTTTTAGCTACATCTTAAATAAATCTTCTATTTCACTCAAAAGACTTACATATTCTCCCTTTTGTATTCACAATAGTGACAGGACAGCTGGAACTCTAGAACTTAGACTGATTTCCACATTGACTGGCAGTTCAGTCAGATAGCAACTAACACATGGAATAAAAAATGAAATATTGCCACATACCATTATCCCAGCTATTAATATCAAGAACTTGGTGATGCCTCACACAAATGGTATCTAACCCGACATTTAAAATAACAATATATGAAAGCACACAGACCTTGGCATCCCAAAGTGACCCTGTCACTGCAGTCCCACTACTTTCCATGGGAAGGCACAGTGCCATGAACCTCCTCCCAGTGCCTGAGGGACAGGTCCGTGCTAACAGTGGGGGATTGGTCTTTGACCACAGCCTTCCATCTGATCCAGACCAGGCACACAGCAAAAATAAAACCCTTTCATCTTAGAAATATGGAATAATTTAGGTTGGCAAAGACCTGTACAATCAGTGAATCCAACCATTAACCCAGCACTGCCAGGTCCACCACTAAACTGTGTCCGTAAGTGCCACATTTGTAGGTCTTTCAAATCCCTCCAGGGATGGTGACTAATCCTCTTTTCATCTCACATCAGTGGTGGCATCTGTGGATGGCTTTTCTCTGGAGTCTTTAAAGGAAATTGCTCAAACTCACCGTGTCTTGTGCCTGAATTGATGGTCTTTGGCCTCAGCATCACACGAGAGGCAAAATCAGACAGTGCCTCATTCATCTTGCCATGATTTCATCCGGCTGTCATCCAGAAAATTGTGCCTTTCTGCTCTGTCTTTTTCCTAGTCCCCTTAAAGGTCAACCAGTACTTTCCTTTTTTGTTACACCCATCACCTGACAACTCAATGGTGACTCTTCCAGCCTTGAAACTCTGGTTTATGCTTGTCCCTGGTGCACTGCAGGCGAAAAGGGAAGGCCATGCAGACACTTCCAAAATGGAAACAAACTGCCCTGTGCTCATAAATACCAGCTGCCCATCAGTCACCTTTCACAGTACCTTGTTGCCAGAGCGTGAAAAACAAACACAAAGAACAGGAAAAAAGGTTCTTCTGTACCAAGACAATTTTCACAGCCTTGCCCCCCAGTCTGGGGAGGAGAGGTGGCCCTTGGCCACAGGAGGGACTGGGAATGTTATGAAAAAGGGTCTCACTAAGTGACAGATGTAGCATTGAAAAGGGATCATCTCAGTGCGGGAAGAGACAGTGGGTTCTGGACTTGTCCTGTGGAAAAAAGTACTTTGCACAATGGTCCTGCAGAAAGGAGTGACTGAATACTGACTCTGCCAACAGAGTCAGGAGAAGATGTCCCCTACAAATGAGTAATAGATTTAGATTCATCCACTGAAACTGAAAACAAACAAAAGGAAAAGGTGACTGTCTGAGGAGATACTGACAGGGCTTGGAAAATTGATGAGTAGAAAATAAAACATTTATTACAAAATGCAGTGTTTTTCCAGGTCTGTGCAAAAGTCCTCATAACAAGCAGGGAAAGGAACTTGTCTTGCCAATGCAATATTTACAGTATCTTGAAATTTGTCACTTGAAACCCTAAAGCCATGGTCACCAGTCTTTGCTAAGGATAATCCCCTGAAGAGATTAAATACGTATTATTTTTAAGCTGCCACTTCTTTGAGAGCAGAGAAAGCCATAAGAATAAAAATCAAGTGAAAAAATAAATCTCTCTGCAGCTACAAGAAATGCCATGATATGGAGAGGGGGACATGTTTTAATACCATTTAGCTGATTAAATAAAAGCATCAGCATCAGTAGGATTTTGCAGGCCTACTGAGATGTATAAATGAGTTTAGAATTCTTCCCTTCATATCCATTTATCCCTACTAATTCCTTCTCTGCATAGGTGTTGCAAAACTTAACTTCCTAATATCAACAAATCTTTTCAAAATCCTTATGGGGAAAATGCAATCAAAAAAATGCAGCTTATTGTTACAGTTAACACGCACATGATACCCATATTTAGTGTTTGGGTTCAGCAGTGTGTAGCACCAATGTCTGTGCTGTGCTGCCAACCTGCAGAGCATCCACAAGAATCTTCACAAGCTTCTAATTAGCCAAAGCTGGACAACAGGAGTGTTTGATGACTTATTCAGTGCGACAACGGAGAGTAAAGCATTTACAGTCTCCTGTAGTAGACAGTAAAACAGGGGTTCCTCCCATGAAAACAAATGCTGAAATCATTAAGTGCTGCTTTTGCCTCTGCTCCCTGCTCCAGAGTGAGCACAAACGTCAGACTGTCTTCTCTGCATTCCTTTGCAACAATTCAGGGCTCCAAAAAAAACCCAAACCAAAACATATAACTATGGTGGAAACATCAAGAAATATTTAGATAGCAATTGCAGATACGGGTTGATAAATTGGAAAAGTCTCTCCAAGGATATATTAAAAAAAAGTACATACCTGCTCTTTTATTTGTTGGTTTCCAGAAAATGCCAATTTCCCAATTTGCCAGTGAGATACAACTTGGAGGCTGTTGCCACTGTGGTGCTTAGCACCCATTAGCTGTAGGTATCACAGGATTGGCTACACTATTTATTGCTCCAGAGCTATTAAATGGCCATAACTGAGTTCCTTCTCCTAAAATGCAGGGACCTACCTCCTGGATTTATGATTACTTGGAGCAAGGACTGTATTTTTATCCCAGCTTAACACAGAATACACCACATGGTGGGCTTTTATTCCTTAAAAAAAAAGGAAAAGAAAATATGATATTGTGGTAGGGAAATCCATCAGTTTGTTTTCTGTTGGCAGCACACCCCCAACCCACACATTCACTCCCCTGGCCCCTACCCTTTGAGCAGAGAGGAAAGCAGTGATGCAGAGAAACCAGGTTTTTTCTGCTCTTTCCACATATATTCTATATATGCACTTAGAAATACATAAAGGAACAACAAAATAAGTATTAGGACTTGCTGCTCCAATCAGCATGTAGCAATGAAAATGAGAGGTGCCTCTATTAGATGGTTTCCTGTATTATTTAATGTGTGTGTGTCTATGGTAATTAAGAACAGCTGATAAATAGCCATTTTACAATGGTTTGTGAATGTGCTGATCCTGCTATGTATAATCACTCCACACACTCTAAGACACACTGCGCTAATTATTTCTCCCCTACCTTGTTTTCCCACTTAATTTAGTCTCAAAAATTTCCTTCTACTGTGCAGCCTTTATCAGGCAGCTCTTCTGATGCATTACCTTCTTTATTGCTAGATGAAATATTATTGATGCTTTGTTTTGGCACTTCCTTTCCTAGGAAAAGATGTCTTGTTTGGGACAATTTCAAAAGCCATCCATTACAGGTGAAAAACTCATCTGGGATGACAGTGCTGGAATTTCTTTCACCTGCTTCCAGGGAAGGTAGAAAACAATTCTGCAGAGCTGACAGGACAGGGAGCCAGACCCTCATGAACATAAATCAGAGAGGCTTTGCTGAAGACAAGGGAGTTATTTTTCATGTAAGGAGCTGGCCAAATGTTCTCTCTGCAGCAGTGCTGGGGTGGCATCAAACACCAACCCAAGGCTGGAGGAGACATCCCACCCTGCAGGAATCCTCACTGCAGTAGGGCTTTTTATTACTATTTCGAATGGCTAGAGTTTTATGATATTACATTAAACCTAGTTCCCATGGCAAGAACCACCCATAGGATGTTACTCTCTGTGACACCCAACAGCTGGAGCCTGGGAGCATTGATAAATAGGTGTATTCATCAGATGACTGAGCAAATACATTCTCTATTAATTATTGTTTGTTCTTGTGTTTACTGTTAACTCTGCCTCTCTAAGTAAGTTGTTGTGTACTTGGCTTTGACCACTCTTTCTGGGAAGGGAGTGATTTGCTTTAGAGCTTCCTGGAGAAATGGCAGAAGCACTTTTAACCAGTATGTTCAGTTGTTTGGGATAGCAGATTTTTTGCTTCTTAGATATACATGTGCCAAATTCAAAGATGGGCCATACTGAGCACACTTAGCTCTGAGACCTCTGAGAAGACAAGACATGGGACCTCATATTGATTTTATTCTGCTTGGGCTAAAAGCTGGGCTTCACTGCCAGTTTAAAGAAACAGGTCACATAGACCTCCAGTCAAACACTTCAGTTCTTGGGCATTTTGAAGCATTACCACCTGTAATCTTTGTGTCACCCTCCTGCGTCCCTAACCAGAAGGACAAACTATGGGACAGCAGGCTCTTGTCAATAAGAAATTTTGATGTGAAGAGGGGAGTTTTGCTTTGAGGTTGAACTGATGCAGACTCAGTATTAGAAAACCCTTGTGCCAAAACTCTGACCCACTTCTACCCCAGAACCACTCCGCTATGGTTTTTCACTTTCCAGGCTGCAGTAAGTTTCTTTAGAAATTGCTTTTACACCTCCATTATACCCTTCAACACCCTTGGAGTGTTTATTCACTGGTACAAAAATTCTCATTCCAAAAGTTCTGCTCAGTGTGCTTCAGGACAAGGAGGTTGATTTTGGCAAACAATCCCCAAAACAAGAGTTCATTGCCAGTGCCATCATGGGAAAGTTCTCACTCTGCTAGATTGCTGAAGCTCCATTCTTGTAAAAAACCCATGATATTCTATCTCATACCATTGTGTTTTAAAGAACGGAAATCAAGTGTGCAAGCCAGAAATCAAATATGCAAACCAGAAGAGAGAAATACAGCTCACAGTCACCCAACCAAAGTACACAACAGGACTTCCAAGCCCTCACCTTCGGTGGACTCATCTCTAACCAGCTCTGTGGCTTAAAATGACCTTAGAACAAGACTTCACAAATATTCTGTGATTTATCTTTTGACTAATTCCATTTTCTTTGTCCGGCTTATAGAAATAGTCATAATAAAGCACAATCCCCACCCCTACCCACCAAGCCAATGAACACAAGGAACATAACGGGTCCAGGGTAGCAGCATCACAGGTGGCATACGACCCTACCCAAACTCTGCTCTTTTTTTTTTTGTTTGTTTGTTATTTTTAAAATTTATTTGGGAAATAACATTGTTTAATAGAAAGAGAAGACTGGAATTTGTATTCCTGGAAATATTTCCATAGCAGTCTGTGGGCAGTAATTTTTCACAAGGGATTTTAGTTATTGATAAACTTAGTTACAGAGGCCTGAGGATAAAGGTACCACATGCATACCTCACCCACTCATTGCAGTGCAGGTATTTTTGGAGATTTCTGCTCTACACAGTTTCTTGCTGTTCAAACAGGATTAATAGCAGTAAGACAAATTAATTAAAGTTTTCCTACCCTACATGAAAAGAGTGGGTTGGCAGAATAAGGTGGGAGTGTTCCTGTTTTCCATAGCTGCAGTTAGAGTTCCTAACAAACACAATTTCAGTCCTGTTAATGCAGGGACTGGAGGGGTGTCATGTTTGTGCTACTTATTTCACATTTTCTCCATGACCCTCCATCAAGGGTAAAACACAAAAATGGAAAGTTAATGATCAGTTCCCAGAAAATATGAACATTAGCTCCCTGCTGATGAAGGACTTACTTTACAGTTCATTGACCGCACTCTATCAAGCAGTATTTGCTTTTACAAGTGCAAAGACACTGCAAACACCAGATTCTTGTACATGTTTAACACTCTGCCTCATTAGGGAGATGGCACAAATTCCCTGGTGTTTGGGTGATTCGCTTCCCATGACAGATCCTTTGCTCTGACTGAACACCAAACAGCACAGAGAGGCTTTGCTGTGAACTGTACCCAGACCACTCTGCATTATTTCACCACTGTGTATTCAGTCAGACCGTATTTCCACATGAGAAAAGGGAGCATCTGCTTCAGCACACTAACAGCCTCCTGCATTAACCTCCCCTTTTGATTTTTTTCACAGACACTGCAGATGGGGATAAAACATTTCTCAGGGCTCTTCGTGATGTTGTGCGTTGGCTTTGGTTTGTCCATTCTGACCACCATTGGGGAACACATCGTGTACAGACTGGTCCTGCCACGAATCAAGAAGAAATCCAAGATGAGGTACTGGCTCCATACCAGTCAGGTACGTGTTCTGAAGGGACCCTGTGAAAGTCATGTGGCTGACTAAGAAAGCCTGGATGAGAACAAAGTATGAAATGCTGTAAGAGCAGTAAGAGTTGGCATTTGAAGGGTGACAACGGCTTCTGGAGCTTGAAGAGGCTGACCTAAGGATGGAATGGGAAGCACAGAGGAAACAGTTCCAATATTCAAAGCTCACAGAGGGACCTCTCCATTTGCACTTGCAGCCTCACAGCTCAACTCTTTTGGATGACAGAAGCAACAGTGTTGTTATCCTGAACTGGCAAACCAGAACATTTTATCTCACTTACAGGTACCCAAAGCTGTGAGGCATGCAGGAAGTGCTGGGTGAGCTCCCTCATTATTCTAGAGAAACTGATGGGACAGAATTGCTCCGGGTGTTGGCTCTAAAGGAATAAGTTACTTTGCAGCAAAAGGCACAAAAGGGAAGAACTTCTGTTGCCTTAAAGCAGCACAGTAGAAATCTTTGTAAATGAATTTTAACACCAAGGATTGTTTCCCAACTATTCATCAACCTTTCAGCTTGCCCTTCTTTCGGAAAGTGTGGGAAAATAAATCTGTTGTAACGACAAAGCACAGACAATTGCTTGTATCCTTCAATGTGCAAAATAATTTATGCTCAAGTCCATCAGACAAAGCCCAAATTGTTTACCTATTTGTGGAGCTATTTTTAATCTTGCTTTTACTAATTTATTTTCCTCTTTTCCCTCTAGAGATTACATCGTGCCCTGAACAGTTCATTTATTGAGGAAAAACGTCAGCCTAAGAAAAAACGAGTAGAAAAGAGGTAGGAAGTTTTCCATGCCCTAAAACACAAACTACAAAAATTACTTTGAAATTAAATATGCTGTGTCTGGATATCTAGTTATGGACCTAATACACCCCAAAGGTAATAGAAAAAAAAAAATGGAAACAAGATAGAAGTGACAAATGAGGGAGGAAGGCATTATTTTTTTCCCATAGAAAGTATGAAATCTAGAAATCTTGTTCTTTCATGATTTTGCAGAGAGCTAATAAAAAGCCTCCCATTCCAAAGAGTTGCAGTTGAAGTCCACTGCCCCTGTATTTCAGGAATTAATCACTCCCATGCCAAAGAACTGGCAGGTCACCAGGGCTCCATGAGGCAGAGCCTTTCAAGGGAAAGAGAGATTGGGCACTCACATGCTACAAACTCCTTCAGCTTTCTGCTTTTGTAGAATGAGAAAGAAGAATGCTGAGGAGAGGAAAATGCAGTCCTTTCAGAAAACATTGTGTCCAACAAGTGGTGTTGGAGAAAAAAGGAGGCAACAACTTGGCCTTGTTTTCATGGGCTGTGTCTTCTGCAGAGAAGACAATGTGCTTCCAGGACCACGAGGCATTGCATGGAACTGTGCACATGCTCAGCAACTCAACCCTGCTGGTGCACTTTATAAGGACACAGGCAGCAGTATTACTTTTCTACAGAGAAGTTCAGCCACAGAACATGGAGAAGAAAAAGTCTTTGAGAATGTTGCTGGGTGTTTGACCTGACTGAAACCTGCAAGATGTCAAAATATGTTGTGTTTCTTTGACATTCCTGTGCTAAAGGCAGCAAATATAAGGAAGTAAACATCTCTAAGCTCCTAAACTGCTTTGGTACACATGTGTATAAAAATGCCTGCAATTGATTTCCTATGTCCATTCCTTCATCTTGTAAAAAACCACCAAGTATGGCACCTCCTTGCACACAGCCACTCCTGGCTTTTGATCTGTGAGCAGCAGGAGAGGCAATGAGTGCTGAAAATGTTTCCTCCTCCTGCATCCTCCTTGCTGGGTGGAAATATTCCTATTACCTGAGGCACTCACTCTAAGAAGAATCTCCCAGGGGAAGCATTCTCTGGATCTCGATGGTCCAAAATGCACCAGCCCAATTATCTGCCAGGTACTGAGTGGTGCAAGAAGTTTGTAACAAGAGGAGATGGCCCGTAAGCCCCCAGGCACTGGCAAATATTCTTCCAGCTTGGGACAGTGAAGATATACTGCTGTCCAAAGCCTTCTGCCCACCCAGCAATCAGCTCACGGCTGTGTCCGTGCACACCCACCCACTGTCCTTGCTCTTCTCGGCATCTCTGGGCTGCTGTTTGCACAGGGTTAGGATGAACTGAACTCGACAGACCTACGAGTGGGGTGTCCAGCTTGTCATGAACACTGATGTGGCAAGGCACAACCCAGAGCTCTCAAATCACTTCCATTATCACATGTGCTTTCATTCCTGCTGGGGACTGAGGAACTCTTTTTAAAAATACCAACGTTACAGAAAAGAGCTGAAAAGAATTGGCATCATGCTACTGCTGATATCTTCAGGTAGGAAAAATCTGTGGGGTTTTTTAAGGTGGTAACTTTGCAAAAACTAGGAAAGCTGCTCAGCATCAGTAGCCCACTTGTAAATGGTTTTACTGACTTGGTGAAACTGGAGTGCTAACTGCAGATTCCAGCATTTGTTAAAATCACCTGCCCAGACTTGAGAGTCTTCTCATCTTTTATTTTGAAATATGACAAATTTGCTGATCTGCACAAAAATAAACAACTCTACATACACATCTGCTGCTGGGATTCTCTGAGCTCTCTGGAGCATGACCCAGCAGGGGCTGCTGCTCCTGCCAGAAATCTCCCCTCATGCCTCTCTGCCAGCCCATTTCTTGGAAAACACCCCCGATCGCCATCTCCGCCAATGAAATTCCCACTTCCCAACTTCCTTTTCTGCCTGCAGGTGAGGAAAGGATCCACTCCCAGCTCCGGGCTCCTCCGCAAACCAACTGCTTTCAGCAGCACCAATCCTGAAAGATCAACCTCCTTCCTTAACCTGCCCACTGGGAGCTCACAGCAAGAGGCCTTTTGGCCAAGGATACCCACAGAAGAGCTCGAGGATGGAGCGCTCTGAAACGCAGCTCCTTCAGAGTTTCACCTCCCTCGATCAAATGAACACACCGCAACCTGTCCCAAAGGGAAAGCAGGCGGGAAAGAGAAGCTGCTCTCCCACAACAGCAAACTCTGTGCTTCCTTCTGTTCCAGCTGGAGAGTGGAGGCAAATCCTCATTTTGAGAAGGAACCCAACCCAGGGAAATGGCCTGATTTGGGAGACCAGCAGAAGCAAGTTCCCCAAAGAGAAGGAAAAGATTCTCTGGAAGCAAAAGATTATGGAAATATTCCTGCAGAAAGAAAAAAAAAAAGAAGGATTGAAATAACATTTGAAAAAGTTCCCAGACAGAAATTTGTGCCCCTACACGACAACTCCTAAGTCTCTGAGGTGTGTCAGGAAGCTCGTGAATGAACCTGCAAGGCTTGGATATCCATCACTTGTGTCCGTCCTCTAGAGCACAAACAGCAGCTCCCCAACAAGACTTCAAGACTAAAGGGCAAAGCTTCCCCCTTCCACACCAGCTCTAGGGAGTTTCTTTCCTTCTCTGTGAGTGCAAATACCCAAGCCAACAGAGAGTAGTAACATGCAAAGGGCAAATGCTTCAAAACCAATACATTTTGCAACCACAAAATGTTTCAGAAAGCTTTGAAGGACTCACATTTTCCTGAGCTGCAGCTGAGTAATTTCATAACTAAAGAAAAAGAATTTTGGGGAAGATGACATGCAGGGTTCTGTTCTAGCCTCTGCTATAGTTAAATCACAAAAATTTGGTCATTTACATTCACGATTTGTGCTTTGCAAGAAAACATAATTCCAGGGATAAAGGAATAATATTTCTATGTAATATGTAACAGCAGCCTTATATTTTTCCAGTACGATTGCTCACAGGGGAGGTGTGAACGCACACAAGAGCAGGCTCTGATGTGGTATTAACTCTCCTCTCTCTGTTCAGGGCCCACGTAGGGAACAGCCAGCATGCGGTGTGGAACACAGCCAACCTGGGCAACTGCCACCGAAAAAAATACATCTGCACCGATGAGGGGCAAAATGAGGTGACAATCCATCAGCACCAGGACATGCCCCTGCCACAGGGGAGGAGAGAGACTCCACCTTCCTTAACCACCAACGGGAAGGCAGAGTCCCTCAACACTGCGAGGACCTCAGTGCTGCAAGAGCTGACGGAGCTGGAGAAGCAGATCGAAATCATCAAGCAGGAGCTGCAACTCGCCATGGACAGGAAATCAGAGCTGGAAGAGTATGCGAGGACAAACAGGACTGCAGAGCCCTAGGCCAGCACAGCTGGGCCCTTCCCTTTTTCTTCCTTTCTCCCCTTCCTCTGTAAAATTTGTAACACACTTTTGTAATGCCAGAAAGGGGTGCAAAAATAAAGCAGGCAATAAGCTCTTCAGGAGAGTAGGATTGCAGCAGCCCACAGCCACTGCCACCCTCCTGAGTCCTCCTCCTTTCACAAGTTTCTTATTCTCCTGGAAAACACCAGCCATTCCCAAGGGACTGGAGAGACAAGGAGCATCCCAACAGTGAGAGTTCCTTGTTCCTCCACCTGACAGTACAGTGAGGTTCCACTTTTTTAGCCCTTTCTGTGCATTAATTCAAAAAAAGAAAAAGATACCAAAAAAAAGGTTTAAACTGTTCATTGGGAGTATGTCCCTTTGTTGGTACATTTTTGTTGTGTTCTGTATGGGTCTAGTCTCTGTTCATGTGAAGGCTCCTCATGGACGCCTCTTTAGGCCAGGTGCTGATCTGTGTTGGCAGTCCCTTTCCCTCCTGGCACAGGCTCATGAGACAAATTCCTGGTGGCAAATCCGCCACACACCATTCCCTCGGCTCTGTCAGCACAAATGCAGAGGTGGCTGCTCTGAGACTGTGGTGAAGGAACTCACCCAGCTTGAAATAACTTGGCAAAAACCAAACCACCACCTCTGTCTGCCTGTGAGCCCAGGCTGGGCTTCCACTCCCTCCCAGAGAGAAGCCATGAAAACACTGCACTGGCCAAGAGAAGGGATGGATTCACCATAGCACAGGGCAAGGATGAGAAGGGAGAGGGGGCACTACTGTAAATCAGTATTTACCTCAAAAAGTGCAATATTTGCCAGTGTGAAACTACTCCCTTAATATTCTCTGTCTTAAGCTGACAATAAGGTCCTTTCTCACAGATGAGGTGACTTAAAGGGGCTCTGGACCATGATTTTTTCAGATACCAAGGTCCCATCAAAACCAAAAGGAGTCACCAAAATTCCCTGTGGATGAAGAATGAGAGTTGTGGTTTCAGAGGCAATGTACTGAGTGGAGGTCTCTCCCTCCTGGGTGATGAGGGGAAGGAAGGGTAAGCTGTTCAGCATCTGAATAAACACTGCATCAACCCAACTGACTGTGTTTTTTAAATAGGGTTTCTACCAATTTTTAAAAATCACTTCCCAACACATCCCGTATTACAGAGAAAAGAAGGTTTGTAACACTGTCTCTTAACTCTGGTCTCCCAGATATGTCACTGTCACCCAAGTAATTGTTACCCTCCGTCTATCTCCAGCCACCTGCAGGTATGTTTGCCCACCGTGATGTGAGGTGTAGTTTAAAGGCTGCAGGCAGACTGAGGAAGACATTCTACATTTTTTGCACCTCTACCCTTCAAAAAACCCTTGCACATGAAAAGCTCTGCATCTGCACTAAAAGCTGATCACAGTGAGACCCAGACTAATTAGTCTCATCAAGAGCTGATTGTCTGCTCCCTTCTCAGTGCTTGTTCTCTGCTTTTGTGTGTCTGCTCCTTCCAAAGAAGTATCATAGGGAAGAAAAATTAGGACATAAAATAGGGAAGTGGGATCCACAGGCCTGCATGTCGGGTAGGTCTAATAGATCTGGCATGTCCCTGCTTTCCTGACAAGCTTGATGGGCAAGGCACTGAGGTTGCTTTTGTTGCCTCCCCTTCCCCTCCCTCCCTCTTTAGAGAATCAGCTTTTTAGAAAGAGCTTTCTCTTTGTGTAGCATCTGGTACCTTACAACCTCCAACATCACTTGGTTAGAACAGATGAACATTGCTCTCTTTTCAATAAAACACTAGGAAAGAAGTATTTCAGTCCAATTTTTAAAGTACTTTTATCAAGGCTTTTATGTCCTTATCTCTATGTGCATGAGCCCAGAAACACATTAAAAAAAAAAAAGTAATTGAAAATGTTAATGATATCTTAAACAAAAATGTTTTGCTTAAAAGTTCCAAACACCCAATCCTTCAACAAATCAGCCTTTGTTTAAAAGCAAAAATATAAAATGTAAAAATGTCAACCACCTAATAACTACTGTTAAGCAAGTGTTTCTGGTGGTTGTCTGAGGAGCTTCTCCCATGTCAAATGCAGAACAGGGATTGCTCTGAATTACTGCAGCACCAACTGTGCCTTTTCAGAGAAGACCCAAGTTACTGCTGCCCAGCAGAGACACACTTTGGCACGTTATTTTCTTGTTCAGCCACTGCTCCAGCCTGATCCCCTGGGGACAGGCGACTGCTGTGGCTTTCTGTGGGATGGGGAGTACCACAGAAATGTCAGTGACTGCAGCCTGTGTCAGACAGGCAGGATGTGCTGTGACAGAAGGTGCATAGGAGACTGGAGACCAGGCTTTTTCTTTCTTGTCTGAGACACTGAATTTAGAGAACCTGTTGATAAAGAATACTCGTCACCCCTTTACTTCTTTTACTCCAGTACTTCTAGTCTGATAAATTTTAATTATTTCCATATATTCTGTTTCTCAGTGGTTTAATTATAAGCAGAGAGAAACTCTGTCACTTCCAAAATGAGCTATTATTTTGAAATATAGCTTGAAATAAGCTATTATTTTAAAACAAAACCAATACATTTTTCTTGCTAAGGGGGAACAGAAGTTTCCAAAACTCCTCTGTGAAACTAATGCAGATTAAGTATCCATTTCCTGCCATGACCAGAGGGAACCCAACGTAGCCAGCGTGCACGCAAAGCTCAGTTTCAGTAGAAAGGTGATACAACAGTGGCTGAGGAAGGACAGTGTTGCAGCCGATGTTTTAGTGGTGAAGAGGCTACTGAAACTTCTGAAGAGGCTACTGACGCTTCTGAAAGCGTCTCTGGCTGAGAGCTGCACAGCGAGGCCACTGCACACACACACACTCAGACACCCTGGGCCGTTTCCTCAATAAGTTGACGGCACAGAGTCAGGATTAGTCTCTGGGAGGGATTTATTCCAGCCACGTGCGTGGTGCGGGTCCAGGGAGGCAGATGAAGATGGGACGAAGAGAGGATGACCAAGAGA
>VZRR01013062.1:228766-243887 GCA_013398015.1 Oreocharis arfaki
TTCTACTTCCATTCCTTCTAACACCATGCCAGAAACTCTCAGCATCCCAGGTTCTCCCTGGAAAGGCAGGGTCACATGTTCCTTCTCCCTCTTCAGGATTCACCATCATTTACAAGGCTTTATTCATACATTCTGAATGTTTCCGCAAAGATAATAATGAATAGTGTAAGAGGCTGTGTTTAACTCCTTTCACTTTGTAGCTGTTATTTCCTGCAGGGGATACAGGAAGGCAGTTTGGATTCCATGGTTCGGGGAAGGGACCCCCATGAGACAACCCTCGGGCAGGGGCGCCTGCCATGAAAATTCAGTTTACACAGACAACACGACACCCTATGAAGGAATGTTGCAAATAAACAACTCCACATTTTGATTTCAGGAGCAGACTGCAAATGCAGCCTCCAACCACAGGGAGCACTGAGATTCTAACCCACACCACCCACCTCACGAAATTCCCAGCAGCCATGACAAAATGACTGCAGAAATAATCGGGCATCCTGGCCCTCCTGCTGTGTCAGGAATGAGGTACTGGGGTACAGCCAATGGGACAAAAGTTGTTTTAGGGGAGCATATTTTGAAAGCAGAGGAAGGAAGAAGTTAAGTCTCTCTACTGTAGAAGTTCACAGCTTGTGAAAAATGTTTCCAGTACCTGGACAAAGGATGGGAGCAGACAGATACTACCAGAGGCAAGGGAAACAGAAAAATAAACCAAACAACAGCTTTAATTAGACTTTAGGCATAACAAGATTAATCTTTATGGTAAAATTGCAATAAAGGAACCACATAAATCCTTTTCTGATAAGGACAATGACAGCAGTGCCTCAGCCTAGGGGAAGGTGACCACATCAACCAGGGTTCATCAGTGGAATGCTATTTTCCAAGAGACTCCAGCATCTCTCCTTTCTCCTCTACTGGATACTTAGATGTTTTTCAGGGGACTAGGGAGAATGTTTCCTAGTGCAGCAGCCCTCAGAGGTTCTTGGCCTGACTCAGGAGGATACACACCTAAGGAGTTGCTACACTGAGTCTACAGATTCAGTTATTTGGCCTCTATTTGGCCTGTTCATTGGGAAACTATTCACCCACAGGAGCACTGCCATACTTAGATGGGATTTAATTAGCATCCAAAGCAGACCTCTCAAATAAAGCCCTCACTAATCTCTGCTGCACCTCAGCTTCCATCCCATCAAGGCAGGACTTCAGCTGGATGTTCCCACGTTGGCAATGTGAAAGCGAGGGATGGGAAATTTCCTCTCAGGCACAAAGAGCACACAAAAACCGAGGGCAAGAACCAAGGGAAAGGGGCGAGAAAGGGACCGAGATCCGGAGCCCGTTTCTTTGGACACCCTGAACGCACCTCCCAGGAGACGCCGCAGAGCAGGCGGCAGAAGCTCACAGAGCGAGGGAGGCGGCTCAGCGCGAGCAGGGGCTCTGTGAGGGCTCAGCCGATGTAGATCCTGTGGAAGTCGTTGGCCCCAAAGGCCGCGTTGCACTTGGGGCACTTGCGCTGCCGGGTGTCGTAGCGCGTCTTCACGCACTCGAAGCAGAAGACGTGGAAGCACTTGGTGAGCACCGCGTCCTTCTTGCGCATGTTGCAGCACGGGCACGTCAGGCGGGCCTGCAGCACACACACACACACACACAGACACATACAGAGCTGTGAGGGGCCCGCAGCACACCTGCCCTGCTCAGGGATGGCTGAAGATGAAGGTCCTTCCATTCCTCAGAAGGACAGTGTGGTTTCTTCAATGCCAGAGCACAGATGAGAGATGTCAAATACTGAAAGTGTGCCTACAGACCTTCTGACTAAAGTCAAAAGAGAAGTTGAAAGACACCGATACCTTGTAATCCTTGATTTCCTCCATCAGGATCTCATCGCAGTTGGGAACCATGTCAGGCTTCTTTGTGGTCTCCAGCTTCCTGCGCAACCTAGAAATATCTTCCTGCATAGAAAGAGGACACCAAGTGAATGAACAGTACATTCTCTGTCACAGCTTCTTCAGGGACCAAAGAGAACATGCACCTGGCTAAGTCATGCCACCCATAGTTTCATCCCCTATAATCCAAGAGACAACATGATCATCTGATGCCACAAGTATTGTCAGTTATTAGTGGACAACACCTGAAAGAGCCAAGACCTGATGAAGCTGAAATCGAAGTGGAACTGGACACCAAAAGAGTAGTTTAGTTGAAACCCTCTCCAAGCTCAATGTACAAGGAGAAGGACACAAAAGCAGACAGATATTGAAGGATTGTGCATAGGATATGTACCTCAGCCCTTTTGAAGTTGAACATCTCTTTCTCTCTAGTTACTCTGTTTTCCACAATCTCCTCCTGAAAATCATGTAACTTCTTCTGAGCCAGCTCTAGCTGGGCCTTCAAATCATCCGCAAGCTGGGCTGCATCCATGGCCTGAGAAAGAAAACCAGTATAGAAGTACCAAACACAGAAGAGCAGCTCAAGTGACTTCTAGTCCCTTGTTATTACCTTATTATTAAAAAGTTAATTATTATTAAAAAGTTCATTTAGCTTCAAGATTCCTTTCAGCAGAGCCAAACCTTGTCACACTGCAAAGCATGTCACTTAGAAAAACACTCATGATCACCCAATTCTCTTCTTACCGTATTTTCAGCCTTCCAGCTTCCACATTTTCTCTATTAAATTGTTTAAAGGCAGTTCTATAGCTGAACTAGATAGAACTGCAAGATACCTATTTCTAACAATCTTCTCTCTTCACCACTTCTCCTCTAACTTTTTAACCAAGTTCCCTTAATACCACAAATTGTTGTATTAAGCACAGGTGACTCTGTTGAATTCTCCTCAGCTCCTCTTCACAGTGATATTCCTGCTTTCCTTTCTGCCTGGTCTAATGTAGTTTCTGCATTTCTACTAAAACGTAACAACAAAGGCAGCACGAACCATAAGACTTATGCCTTATTTTACTGGTAACACACCTACTTTATTGATCTTAGGCATTTGTTAAAAGTATCCACATTCCCCAGCTGTATTTTCCTTATGCCATCTTTCCTACAAAAGCTTTGACCCCAGTTGACTTCATCTGGCTGCTGTCTCTTTTTTCACCATAGGTTTCCTATAAAGGCACCTTACTTTGAGGCTTTCAGAGAAACACATATGACTTGCTCCTCCTTAACAAAGGAAAACATCAGTCTATAGTACTTTAATCATAATTCTTTCCAGGACTCGTCAGCCTTCTGATATACTCATCCAAAACCAGGGAACACCAGGTTCTGTAATGCCAGTGGGAGCTCAGAGCCTTCTATGCCTCCCACAAGGCAAGAGCTCCCCCTACAAACCCAGAGGAAACGAAGCCATCACTCACCTTGCGTTTGTTCATTTCCAGGGCCTGTGTTCGCAGACCCAGCTCTTTCTCTCCTGTTCCAATACTGCTCTGCAGTAAGTGTTCCTTCTCCTCCAGCTTACGTACAACCTGCAGCTGGGCATCCACCTTGGAAAGGGAGAGACAAGGTACAGAAGGTATGAATGCATGCTCTGTGGGTCTTCAGAGCTGTCATTACAGCTGCAGGCTAGAACTACCCCTGCTTCCCCATAAACAAGGAGTACATCTTCAGCTTGCCTTTTTCTCTCTGTATCCAGACAGCTGTACCCAGATCTCTCTGGTCAACACTTTGAAACTTAGCAGTCAAATATTTGCAACAAAGATGTCTTAATTTTTGGACAGTGGTTCCAAGGACAACAGGATACAGAATCACAGAACGGTCTGGACTGGAAGGGACCTTAAAGATCATCTAGTCCCAACCTCCCTGGGATAACTTCCTCTAGGCCATATTTCTCAAAGCGCCATTTAAGCCTGGTCTTGAACACTTCCAGGGATGGTGCACCCACAACTTCTTTGGGCAACCTCCAGCAGTGCCTCACCACCCTCTGAGTAAAGATTTTCTTCTTAACACCCAATCCAAACCTGCCCTCTGTCAGCTTAAAACCATTGTCTCTTGTCCTGTCACTATATGCTCGTATAAAAAGTTCCTCTCCCTCCTTTTCCTAAGCCCTTTTCAGGTACTGGAAGGCTGCAATGAGGTCTCCCCAGAGTCTTCTCCATGCTGAACAATCCCAGCTCTCTCAGCCTAATCTTGCAGCAGAGGTGCTCATTTCTTATCATCATCTTTATAGCCTCCGCTGGACTCGGTCTAACAGGTCCATGTGTCTTTCCTGAGCTGAAGACCCCAGAGCTGGATGCAGCACTGCAGGTGGGGTCTCATGAGGGCAGCATAGAGGGGCAGAATCCCCTCCCTCAACCTGCTGCCCACAGTGCTTTAGATGCAGCGCAGGATGCAGCTGGCCTTCTGGGCTCCCAGCATGCACTGCTGGGTCATGTCCAGCCTCTCATCCACCAGAATCCACAAGTTCTTCTCTCTTACAGTGTTCTCAATGATTTCTTCTCTCAGTCTGTACCCATGTCTGAGACATGGAACCATGGTTTCCAACTCCTCCTGCTTGTTACCAATATATACACGTATAGGCAGAATATATAGGTAGAAGTACCATAACAACAGGAAAATGACTTCTTTCCCTCACTCATCTCTTCTCCATAGCAGTGAACCTGTAGGACATTTTAGTGCTCATACAGCAGTCTCAGATTCTTACTAAGACAGGCCCCTTCGAAGCCTCATGCATTCCTAGGTTGGTGAGAGGAACATTCTGTCCTGTACTGATTTTTGTGAGGATAGTTATTTCTCTTCACAGCAGCTCCTCTCTCACATGCTGCTATGTTTTGCATTTTGGAGAAAACAGTGTCAATAACACACCACTGTTTTAGCTGTTGCTGAGCAGTACTTACACAGCATCAAGACCTTCTGTGTCTCATGTTGCCCACCAGCATGCAGGCTGAGGGTACCCAAGAAGCTGGGATGCCATACAGCCAGGACAGCTGATCCAGCTGGCTCAAGGGGTGTTCCATACCACACCATGCTGTGCTCAGCAGTAACAGCTGGTGGAAAGGAAGAAGTGGGAGGATATAGAGAGCTGCAGCATTTACTAAATAACAATAAGGCATGATGAAACCCTGCCTTCCTGGATATGGCTGAACTCCCGCCTGCCACAGGAAGTAATGAATAATTAATTTTTTGCTTCGCCTGCATGGACATCTTTACTTTAACTGTTTAACTGCCTTTATTTTATCTCATCTGTTTTCTCACTTTGACCTTTCTGATTCTTTCCCCTTCTCCTCAGTGGGGGAGCAAGCAAACAGCTGCCTAAAACAGATAACCCACAACACCTCCACCTTCCCCACCAGCTCTCATCTCTTTTTCCATATTACCTGTGTTTTCAGTGTCAAAACTTGGTCTGCCAGCTCCTCCTTTTCCTCTTTCAGCAGCTTATGGATCTGGTTGGACTTGATACGTTCTGACATTAGCTTGAAGTTGGCATCATCCTTCTCCCGCAGCTGCTGCATCAGGCGGATGTTCTGCTCTTGCATGTCTTCAAAGGCTTGGCCTGTGACATCCATTTCAGACAGCAGGGCCTCTTCCTCCTGCAAAGGAATCACAGGCTCTGGCAAAACTGTGCCCTGGACCCCCTACAGTTACCCTGAACATTCTACTCAAGAGACACCAAACCTAGCACAGATGAAGGAAGTTTCTTGGTGTCAGGGAACAGCATCATTCCAACAACCAGAAAAACATACTCCCTAGAAGTCTGCACCACAGCAGAGACACTCTGAATTTGAAGGTGTGGAGAAAAGATGGTCACCTGTGGCTTGTCTGGCAGAATCACCTTTGACACAGCCATTGCCAGAGCTGGGCAGAAACCAACTCCCAATTTCCAGCAGCTGAACAGCTGTCAGATACACCAGGCAAAAAAGTTCTACACGTGGACAGCTTGACAGCTTCCAGCTAACCAGCTGCCAAGCCCCTTAAACTCACTTTGGCCACTGCAGCATTGACAAGGTAGAGCAGTTCTGTTCTCCAATAAAAAGAATCCGAATTCTAAAAAAGTACATGTCAATTCACTGGCTTGCCTCTACCCTGCTGAGGTAATCCTCTCATTGGATTAAGCCTTTTTTAGCAGAAGGTAAGTACCAGTTCAGTGCAAACATATTCACAACATGAACTGAGGACATAATAACTTTTTAAAAAAAATTGTAACCTCTTCCCCTAATGGCTGATAAAGTAATTTCTCCTCTGTGCGCTTTACCAAGGCCTAATGTTTAATTGTTTACTTAATGTTTAATTGTTACTAAACATTTCCCACCATCACCTGCCTGTGATACACCAGAGTTGAGGGTTGATGGGGTTATTTTGTTGGTGGTTCTTTTGCTTGTTCAGTTTTCTTTCCCTTGGGTAAACAAGAATCAAACTCACATCTCTGGCCCATCAGACACAAATTCCTTCTCTTCCTGGATGTAACCTTAAGGCAGCTCCTTCACAGGTGCTCCAGCCAAAAAAGAACTCATCAGAAACTTCTCACCTGCTTAGCCATGGCAAGTTTCTTCTGTAAATATTCAATCTGTTCCTCCACTGCTCGGATCTTGCGGAGGGCATCCTCATCAGCCATCTTTTTACTCTCCTTTTTTTCCTTGTCTTCCAATTCTTTCACCCTCTGCCTCAGTTCTTCAAGCTGCAAGAACAAACCAGAAATGACACTAAACACAAGGATGTGCCCTGAGCATTGTTAAGAGCGTTTTCCCTATAATTCTCAGAAACACTCAGGACTGCCTTCAAAGCATGGCAAAAAAACCCCCGTGTCATTTTGACAGAGTATTACTCGCAGATGTACCACTGAGACGGGCTTTAAGCCCAAGATCTTGACCTCAACACCTCTGAAAATTTCACAGCATCTTTCATCAGGATAGGAACATCAGTCTCTTGCAATTGTACATGTATGGATATGTGGACTGAGAGCACCTGCTCCTTTAAGGGCAACTGGTCAAGGACCTTTTTCCATACAAAAAGGAGGTAAGAGGAAAACAAGGAAGCAAAATAAAACATACAGAGACACAAACTTGGCAGACAAATGATAAGGCAGGCAGTGATGAGAATGAAACCTGGGCAGTCACACTAACTGATGAGAGCACATGAGAGTGTGAAAATGTTTATTCCATTGAGGTTATCTGAGTGTGGAAGAAGGAGAAAACCAGAAACAAAATATACAGAGATACAACCCTGACAAAACAAACACAGAGACAAAGGGAGGACGCAAACCTCTCCAGTCACAACAACTGACAGGCCTCCAAGAAACTACAGAGACCACTTCCAGGAAGATCAACTTGGACTTTTTAACTGTTGACACTGTAAACCAGGAATGGCTCCTGAACTGGAAGGGCTGTGGGAATCAAGAGCTGTCCAAATCCAGAAGTGATGTGCAGGGAAATGGAGACCAAGGATCAACAAACTGGTGTTAGATGGAGAAGGGTATAAAAGGAGCCAGTTACATGTAAAATATGGGCAGTCAGAACACTTTTGTCTGGCTTAGCCTTGCACATGAGCATCACATCCTGTCCTGTCCTATTTTCTTGTCTCTTTATTATACATTTTCTTAAGTATCACTGTGTAATCAATCCCTTTACCCCACGTATGTGTGCTGTACAGAGTAAGTGCTGCCTATAGGTGAGACCTGCTTGTGAAGAAGAGGGGCTTGGAACCACAGGAGTACCAAACAGAGGGATATGCTGGTACTTGAGGGATCTCCAAATGCGTCAGTGCTTATGAACCTAGAGATTGTTGTGTGTGTGCCTGCTCTAGCAACTAGCTGCTGTTTATCTCCAGACCATTCCAATCTCTAGGTGACAGAGCTGAGAAGATGAACTCAGTTTTGAAGAGAGAAACAACACAGTTCCACTGCAGAGTATCTGAAAAGAAGTTTTAAGTAACACATTAAAAAGAAAAAAAGGAAGAAAAATTAGAAATACCTCAGCTTTTGCCTTCTTCTCAGCTGCCATCAGCTGCACTTTGTCTCTCTGCTCTTTGGGTGCAGAGCGGTACATATCTAGCAACAGTTTCATCTCCTTCTGGCTCTCCTGGGCCTTCCTGGAAAAACAGAGAGAGACCACTGTGAGAACACAGCAGGAAAGCCACACTTACGCAGCCAGCATGAGAATCTGACAATATTCTCTCCATCTCCCACATGGATGTGGAGTCATTGGTAGCTCATCTTATCCTGGTAACATAAAACAGCAGATGAGTACAGGCTGGAAAAGAAACCTGTTCAGGCACGTGGGCTGAAAAGTAAGAAGTGGGGTGGAGATGAAGTATGTAGGCTAACAATAAGCTACAAACTATCCACCTCTGCTTTTGGAACCTTCCAGGAGAGGGACGACTGCTCTATTATTAACTTGCTGCTGTGAAGTTCTATGCAATTTTTATGACAGCAACAAATAAACATTACTTGACCCACACCATGAAGTTTGGTAATGCATGCTTTAGGCATGTATTCTGGTTTGGTAATTCATGCTTTAGGCTGCTGTAGAAAAAACACTACTACATTGACCAAATCACAGTCAGATACAGAGGGTGTCAAGAAACTCTCCTGGCTTCAAACTTCAATGATGCTGATCCTGTAAAAGCAAGAACACACAAACACCCCAGACTTGGGCACTGCTCCTGCAGGAAAGAGAGAGACAACAACTCTTACTTGAGCTCCGCCTTCAGCTGCTTGATCACTTCAGCCTCCTTCTTTCTTCCATCTTCATGCTTCCCTTTCTCCTTCTCTTTGGACTCTCTCTCCTTCTCAGATTCCTTCTGCTTCTGCTTTTCCCGCTCTCGTTCTTTTTCCTTCTCTTTCTCTTTTTCTCGTTCTCTCTCTTTCTCCTTCTCCTTCTCTCGTTCCCTCTCCCTTTCCCGTCTCTCCCGCTCCCGTTCCTCTTCATCTCGCCTGGCCTTCATTTCATTAACGTCTTCGGAAGCAGCCTTGGGAACAGACACTTGGGCAGAAGGATCATCAGGCTCCTGCTTGATCTCTGGAGGTTCCTCCTTTGTGTCTTCAGTGCTGGACTGGGATTGTAGGAGAGCACTGCCACTGCGAGAGCGGATCTGGCGTGGAACAGCAAGAGAGATGACAAAGAAAACAAACCATTAAGTTCTTAGCCAGGAATCTTCCTTACCCCCTTCTCCCTTGCCTTCCCAGGTCCGTGCTTCCATGCCCCCTTTGTGACTGCTCCTACTCTTCAGGGAGCACTACACAGCTACAGAGGAAGAGCATTCATTTGGTCAAAGGGAGCAGCAGAGTGCAGAGCTCCACAGAAAATTTCACTGCATCCTGCACACCGTAGCAGAAAGGTTGATATTGCTGGCGAGGGTGACAGCATTCCCCCTTCCCCTAAGCACTTTCCCCTCTTTTCTGGCATTTCCTGCTGTGATACCTTGCTCAGGTCAGACTGGGCCTCTCTCAGTTTGCGCTTGTATCTCAACACCTCTCCCTTCAGCTGGTGGTTGTGATTCTGGAGGCTGCTGATGAGGTGACGCATCTCCCGATTAATTGGGCCTGCAAAAACAGAAACACCACTGTAACAAACCACACTCCTGCCAACCTTCTTGAGGACTGCCATGGAGATGGAGAACAAGCTAAGTGACAATGACAAAGAACAAAAGAAGACTGTTACCATTCTGCCACACAACAGAGCAACACAAAACACTTGCAGAAAAAAGTCATGCCAGTTTTATATGCAGCCCTAAGTCCTTGCAAATTCACAGTCCTAATTTCCCTCTAACGTTACTTTTCTGCCCATGATCCTAAGGGGAATGCGTCATGTTACAAAAGAAACCTGATTTAAATGCTACTTCATAAGTTACTTATTTCCTCTGATGAAATTTAAGAATTGCTATCCAGATTGTCCTTCCAGACTTGGAAGTGAATCCTCTTCCCACAAGTAATTTTTAATAATGCAAAATACCCTGTCATAAACCAAATTATTAGCAAAATGTATCTATTACGCAGCATCTAGAAGGAATTCAGGTAGCACGGAACTGGCCTCCCAGTAAAACAGGTGAAGAGCTTTGTTTCTTGAGAAGAAGAAACCAGAACAAGTATTTAACAGTAACAAAGAATCAACCCAGCTGTTCTAGTGCACTGTAGCCCCTAATGGCATTGGTGTGTAGGTGTTGTAGCAGAACAACACCATACCTGCTTGCTCATTGGCAGCAAGTGTCTGTTCAAACTCTATCCTCAACATCTCATATTCTTTGCGGACTTGTGCCAGGGTGTCCTCCAGCTGAATCACCTCAGTGCGTAGCTTCTTGTGAAGGCTGACTTCATCCCTCTGAGGAACAAGAAGGAAACAGAAGTTGGTTTCAGCAGTGCTTTGAACCTGGAGTATCTCTCACCTCACCAATATTAGGTGCCCAAACAGTCTGAATTATTGCCAGAAATGTAAATTTCCTGTGCATTTGCAGACCACAGACCCAGCAGTTCTGGTCGGTGGCGTGACAGAGTTCCCTAGGCCGACGAGAGGTGTTACCTCGATCAGTTCCACCTGGCGCTGGTGTGTGGCGCGGGTGCCGTGGAGCAGCGTGCGGGCCTCGTCAAGATGTGCCTTCAGCTGGAGACTCTCGTTGTACAAAACAGAAAATTGGGACTGCATGCAGCGATACTCCGGGGTCTCCTTCACAGCCTCTTCTACTGCTCGTCGCAGCTCAACCTAGTTGGAACACAAGAAAATGCCACAAAATTTATCCCGTCTTTGGTTTCTGTCTCTCAAGACAGGAGAACAGTGAATCAAGCTGCCACAAGCAAAGACAAAAGTAGACCTTCAATAGCATTGCTGTGAAAGAGGCGCAAGTGATATGCCTCAGTATCAATTTTAAAAGCCTGTGTTTTCTCTGCACGCACTAGGCTGCTTGTCTTGCACAGCCACATGAGGGAAGTCTTTGACTCTTGGGTCTTGAAATAGTTTCTTTCAAAGATATGAACTTGGAAAACATAATAAACCATAATCACCCAAATCAATGAAGATGGACACATAGAAAAGTATGAGAGAACAAAGAAAATGCATGTGCAAGTAGGCATGGTAGCCTTTTACCAGTAAGACATAATGACTGACAGGAAGAGAAATGGAAAAAACTCAGAGGTACACAACTGAATTCCTCGAAAAAAAAGTTAGCAAATGAATGTGACTAGCAGCAGTGAAACAGACACATATATACATGCATATACTATTAATTGTGATTAAGTTAATTATTATATTTTAATTATATAATAATTAAAAGAAAAAGAAGTTGTAAGCTAATGACCATTTCTCTCTAAACAAACTCATGTGGATAAACAGAATTCAGAGGTGCCTCAAGACAGTTCCTGGCATCAGATTTCTGGATTTAGGTTATCCAGACAGACATTTCTGATAACTGGCACTGACCACTAAGATGACTTTGGATTATTCTCTCCCTCATATACTTATCTACCCCAGAGTCACAGCTTCCTGTGTTACCACCTCTAAAACATCAGGAACTCATAGACTGTTTCCTATCTATCCTCCCCCACACTGGGAAAGCCATAAACTCATCGACTCTTTCAAGAGCCTCTCTCCTCACACAAGTTCCCCGATTGTTTCTGGTCTCCAGTTCCACTTGCACACTGCGTGGGGAAGGTGGAAGAGGGATCAATACTTGTAAAGAGCTGAAACAGTTTTAACCAGATGTGGTTAAAATGTACTGAAAGATCAGAGCGGGACACGGGCAGGAAACCATCACAATTTCCAGTGGTGAGCACACGGTGTCACCAACGCACTGAACTGCAAGTGCAGCCACAGACTTGCTGAATTCCACCTGGAACAGAGTGTAACACGGCTAAAGGGCAGGCTCAGAACAGACACTGCTAATGAGGTTTTCTGGAGACACAGCACTGCAAAGCTGAGGGCAGCCCATCACACAGAGCACCTTCATCCTCACAGGTACAGATGTCTCACCTTGAGCTTTTCATTCTGTCTTGTTACTTCCTCAAGGTGCTGACGTAGTTCCTCCAATTCACTGAGGCGATTCCCAGCAAGCTCTTCATTCTCTTCCAGCTCTGCATTCATCTCCTCAAACTGTTGGGATAAACTGCTTGTAAATCCTACTGTTAATGTGTCTCCTGAGAGTACTGATGAAGTATCTGTTCATGCAGTGACAGCAGTTACAGACTGAACAATCAGGTAACGTGACCAAGTGAGACAGAGCCTAATTCCACCAGGTGTTCCATAAGCAGGGAACTGGTACACAGACAAAATGGCTTACTCAGAGGCACCCAGATTTGTGGCACAGGATCTAAAAATTCTCTAAAATAAGGATCTAAATTCTGTTCAAACTGTGGCTCTATGCACAAGTTCTCCTTGACTTTGTTCTTCCCCTTGCCCACAGCCAAGTTCCTGGCCTTACCTTGCGGGCATTAATGGTGATTGTTCCCCCATAGAGGCTGCTCCCAGCTCCGTACACCTTGTAGCCTTTGGAATTGACCTGCAAAAAATGCAAGAGATTTCCTCAAGACCCAATTAAATACTGACAAGACTGATGCAGCACATCCAAGACCAAAGAAGGTACTCTGCAGGTTCTCAGCTCTCACAGCAAAGTACCAGACAGGATGTCACACACACATCCAACACCGCCCCCACTTCCCAGGTTTCCTGGCCAGGAGGGCAGTGCTTACTCGCTCCAGGACGTCGGCCAGGTGGCGGTTGAGCCTCTGCTCCCTCTTGCGGATCTTGTCAATGTCCCACTGAAGGTCATCGATCATGGTCTCCAGGACAGACACCCGGGATTCTGCTGTCTCCACCCTCTCTTGCAGCTTGGAGAACTGCAACCAAAGGACTCTTTCAGCCAGCATATGGGATGGAATCAACTCTTCCTGAGGCTGCTCAGGAGTAATTTTTCTCTTATCCCTCGTGTGCTTTTCATCTTTGCTGTGGTCACAGACTATTCAATGAACGGTCCTGAACTTTAGAGTGGCCAAATCCCAAGACAGTAACAAAAATAAGACAAAACTGAAAAAAGAGAAAGAGCAGGAAACTGGCACAATACAGAGGCAGCCACCTCAGCTTATTCAAAGGCTTTTTTTGATTTTAATCTTTTCAATCCCTATGTCCATCTACTCTACAGACCACTTAAGTGCTCAGAGGTGTAACATGAGCAAGACCACCACTAACATAATTTTTAAATGAACTGAAATCTCTGAAACAAATGCTGCTGATAAAGTGAATCCCTTGATGACTGGGATAACCTTGTAACTGATTTCGTTACACTGTTAAACGACACAGAGAAACCAAGGAATTCAGAATGACAAGGATGTCACCTCGAGTATTCCAGGTGTCTACACAGCCACCTCAGCATCACCTGCCCCCAGTTCCTCTGCTCCCCCCTTTTCTTTTAAAGTTAAATCCATTCAACTCCCTGACTTGCTTATATCCTTTCCTTTAGTGATGTAACAAGCAAATCAATCTGATTTATGCAGAAAATCTATGTACAGTTCTCCACAACAACATAACTTTCATAACTTTCAAACCATGTTGCTCCTGTGCCTCTCCAAGGAAATGAACTGCTTTCCAAACTATGGTAACCATAAATTATGCTAAGCAGGACCCCAGAGCAGATTTCTTTCTCTCTCCTTTTTATACCTCCTGAGACATGATTCTGTGCTTCTCCTGAAGAACATCAGCCAGTTCCTGCAGCCGTCCATTCTCATGTGACAGGTAGGAATTCAGCTCCACTACTGCTTCTTCCATCAGTGAAATATCTGAAAGGTGCACAAAGAAAACAAAATTAATGGAAATCAAGGAACGCTAATCTTAATTCTTAAACAGCAAAGAGAGAAAGAAAACGGAAAACAGGTTTCTGGGTTTAACTCCAGTTTACTGTACCCCTCCCACAGGTGGGTCCTGAGGGCCTGCTCTCCATCCACAGAGAGCTTTGACTTGCACTCTCTAAGCAAAAGGCTCTGCAGTTTAACAGTGCTGCACATTTCTGACCTGGGTACCACCCCCTCACACCAGAGATCACTTCAGCTGTGTCGGTACCAGCAACCCAGAGCATGCACTTGGAACCCAGGGACGCCCGGATGCAGGCCAAATTCATGCATAAACCTGCTACAACAGGTGGCCTGGGATGACACACCAGGTGACAACCACAGCACCGGGGTGACAGGTGCAACTACAGCACCCAAGTACAAACTCACATGGCATCAATGTCAAAGTTACTGCAGTTTATGATTGCCAGCTAAGGACAGCAACACTTCCCTACACCAGTGCCAGACTTGGTCAGAGCACACAGGAGGCACACCAAGGATGAACTGATATTCCACTCATGTTTTCGTTCAGAAGATTAAAATTCTAACCTTAAGCTAATGAAGTTTTTCAAACGGCCATCTGAGGGTAAAGTGAATCTGCTACATTAATTTTTTAGAAGCTGGTCGCTTGGCTTTCTCTGCAGAACTCTGCTACGTTCAAAACTGACAGCTACACTAAGCACATCGTGCCATTAGATGGCACCGTTTTGCTCAGAACTCAGTGGAAACTGAGCACTCGGTTATTCCTGCACCTTCTACTAAGCTGCAAAGGAGAAGGAGTCCAACATCAGTTTGCAATGCTGATTTCACTTCTTTACTTGTAAGCGTGAAGCCTTTTACGTGGTGGCTGAGGACAGCTGGGTGATAAGGTTCAACTGTGTCCTCTGACTTCTCAGGTACACGAACACAGTACTGGCAGAAACAAGCTGCTGCTTCTTAGCCCAACACACTGGGCAGAGCTCTCAGCAGTCAAACACAGAGGCAGCTACAAGACACTTCTGGCACATGGTCCTTTCTTAGAGGTTTTGATAATGAAAGTCCTCAGGCATGGGCTGAGTTTAAGGGTGCCCACATCTCTGCTAGGCTACCTCTGCCCAGGTGTTCCTTTGGGAATCCCACAAGTAGCAAGGTAACAGAAACAAATCTACTCCTTGTGTTCTAACCGTGAGTTTGTGCCAGCCTGTGCTGACTCACACATTCTGGTCCAACATTAAGCTGTAAAAGACACCAGCAGGATCAGCACTGCAAACAGAAAGTTGGTGGGCAAAATACCCAGTGCTCTGTAATGTTAAAATGGAAGCACTGTACCTTATCAAGCTCCTTGCAAAAAAATCTTCATCCAGGTGCAGTCTCTGCTTTTCTGCGTTAACAAAAATGAACCAAGTCAGACTTCAGCAAACAACTG
>VZRR01013063.1:0-15735 GCA_013398015.1 Oreocharis arfaki
CCTTCTTTTTCCTTCTTTTTTCCCATCATTTTTGGCAGCCCAGCCCTGTCCAAGCATCAAACCCAACCTGCCCCAGCCCAGACTCTCTGGGGTCCCCCCCAATGCCACACGCTCTGCCCCCAGCCCAGCAGCGAGGCAAAACTTGGCCAAATAATTGAAAAAAAACTAATATTGAATTGTAGCACTTTCCTTTGCCATTACCAGATCAGCAGTGTGTTATTCCCAGGATTATTTGGCAGAGGCAGGACCAGCCTCTCCCAGCTCCATCACTCCCAGGTACGTCGAGGGCACTTTATGGCTTTATAAAGCCCTTAAAATGTTTTTTTTTAAACACTACTTGAAGCTTCCAAGGCAAGTTTGAGAATAGCAATTACCAGCTCCCGGATCCCTGGGCGAATTCCCACGGCGATGGTGGATGTAAACCACTTTAGACATTTTTAATGCTCCTGAGCAATAAATTTAAAAGGGAATTTATTGTTCCAAGCTGCTAATTTCTCCGTCCGAATGCCGCTGCCTGTTGCCGGTGCTGATGCCGAGGACAACTGGGAGCCTGGATGGAGATTTTGATGCTATCCCAGAAAAAAAAAGTCTTCTGCCTGCTTGATTTTTCTCCTTTTTTCCCTCTATTTTCTATTTTTACCCTATTCCCACTATCTTCCTGCTGCCTCTTTCCAAAGGGAAGGCTCCCGGTGAGTGAGGCTGATGAGCTGAGCCCGCTCCAGGTCTTGTATTTTATTATCCCCTTCATCAGCTCATAATAAATAATTATAAATAATTGGCTCAGGGATGGTGGGTGGAGGTCTCCCCTCCAGACCATCCTGCATTCCGTGCCCTCCATCCCACCTCTTGCATCCTGCATCCCCTCCCTGACCTTCCTCACCCCATTTAGATAGAATTATTCAAAAAAACCCCCAAAATCTGGGTTCTGAGGAGATGAACTTTGCTGGAGGAGTTAAAAAAAAAAAGAAATAAATTCTTATTATTTTTTATCTCAATCCCAAGAAAATCCCATTTATATAAAATGCCTGCAAAGGTCTTTTAATGCATTTACGTGCAGAAATTGGTTTCTTTATATCTTGGTGCCAGATCCAACATCTCATAACTCTGGCAATTAATTAATTGCTCTGAAACAAAAATGATGAAGTGGGGCACTTTGTCAATGGGATGGTAAAGAACAAACTTAACTACTATAAAAAATGAACAATGAAAAATCAATAGCAATGCATACTCAATAACCAATAAAAAGTAAATAGTAAGTAATTAAAGGTAATAATATGAATTAAATACTAAATGGTATCAGTGGGTTATTTTCCTGTAGGGTGATGCTGGTGTGATTTTAGTGATGCTCATCCAACTTCAGGGATGCTGGTGCCAGTTTTAGGAATGCCAGTGCAATTTTCATGGATGCAGTTTTAGTGGTGCTCCTTCAGTTTTAGGGATGCTGGTGCAATTTTAGGGATGCTGGTGCAGTTTTAGGGATGCTCATCTACCTTTAGTGATGCTGATATAATTTTAGGGATGCTGGTCTCATTTTAGGGATGCTGCTGCAATTTTAGGGATGCTGGTGCAGTCTTAGTGATGCTGGTCCAACTTCAGGGGTACTGATGCAGTTCTAGGGATGCTTATCCAGTTTTAGTGTTTCTCATCCCATTTTAGCAATGCTGGTCCAATTTTATGGGTGCTTATCTGGATTTGGGGCTGCTCGTGCAGTTCTAGTGATTCTGAGGCATTTTTACCAACATTTGTCCATTTCTGGTGATGCTTCTCCAGCTCCTGGCTGCGACTCCCCCAGACCAGTGACCACCATGGGCATATTCCCCATTCCTGCTATTTTCCCCCATACAAACCTGACCTCCTCCAATCCCACTGTCTCAACCATCACTTTTTATCAAGTTGTTTTTCACTCTTTTTGAGCATTTCAATGTTTTCTCCTTGTGCCAGGAGCCACCTCATGCTGTTGGGGAGCTTTTCCTTCTTTCCAACATGACCTTTGCCATCTTAATCCCACCCTGCACCGTGCTAAATCATTCCTCCTTGCCTAAACAACCTCCAAAAGGGTTTTTTTTCCTCTTCCTTCCCTTTTAAATTTAACACCCAAACAGTGGAGCTGAAGGTCCTGGTGAGAATATTTATGCTAAAACCACTAAATAAAGCAATTTAGTAGCATCTTTAATAGCTGAGTACTTGGCAAGTGGCCAAGGTTATCTCAAGGTAGAGACATCGTGGGGGGGGGGAGGTTATTTTTCCTGCAACCATTTATACAGGGATTTGGCTCAACAGGGGAAAAGCCAGAGAAATTCCCAGTGCTGTTATCCCTGCAGGAATTACTGGGAGCGTTTTCACCCAGAATTAATTGTGCTTGGAGAGGGGCTCAGTGCAGCAGCGCTCTCACACTGCTGTGAGAAGTTGGGAAGGGCTCAGGGGTTGGGCAGTGGCTGAATTGGCGTTTGGGTGTGCTGAGTTTGGGTGTGCTGAGTGTAAATCTGGGAAGTGCTGGGGTGAGACCCGCTCCAAGGTGGGATTTGCATAATTCCCTTTGCAAGATTCCCATCACCCGGCTGCTCCAGCCCAGCTCTGCCTCAGCCCATCCACCCCACATCCCAGTGCTGCCCTGGGGGGCTGCTCCCCCATCCCATGGCATCGCTGCTGTGGGGTGGGGGCACCCCATGCCCTGCTGCAGCACCCTGCCGGGGCACACAGCACCCTTGAGCCAAGCAGACAGAATTCCACCCTTTGTTTCCTGTTCGCCGGCTCGACTTCGGGAGGCTGGAGCTCTCAACAAGCCCCTCTTTGTGCTAATTTAATTAATGGCCGGGGCTGAGGGCAGTGGGGATGAGACACGGTGGCTATAAATACCTGCCTGGGGGGGTGCGTGGGGGCCTTCAGCCCAGCGGCAGCTGAACCAGGATCTAATTAATTTCAATTTAATTCAAATTGACTCAGAATAAAACCCGATTGATTGATTGATTTGTACTAGAAAGCCGAAGGTTGATTGGGTTCTAAGAGAAAGTTGTCGATGGATCAATTTATAATAGGCAGTCATGAGTTGATTTGCTTGTAATAAAAATTTATTGACTGGTTTGGGGTGGAAAATCACGGGTTGATTGATTTATAATGGGAAATTATTGATTGATGTGTCGTGGAAAATAGTGGGTTGATTAGTAATAAAATTTATGGATTGATTCGTACTAGGAAATTATTGATTGATGGATTTATAATGGAAAGTCATGGATTGATCAGATTATAATAGAAAATTATTGATTTATAATAAAAATATTGGTTGATTTGTAATAGAAAATTACCAGTCAATTGATTGATAAGAGGGAATTATGCAGGAGAGCAGTGTGAGTGCTGGGCATGTTGTCTGTCCCATCACACTTTTGAGGGAGGAAAATCTTGTCCCCAGTGAGCAAAGTGCAGCTGGTGATCAACCTGTTCGTGTACTCCTAGAGGAAAATAACTTTTCTGATGCAAACTGAACATCCCAGTAGTGATTTCCAGGGAAAAACACCCCTTGGATAAACGTGCACACGCTCCTGGTGCTCCTCCTGCCAGTGTTTAAGTGCATGAGCTTGGTGGATGCTCAGTGTCCTGGAAAATTCCTTGTCCCTGTGCTGGTTTTTTTTTTTTTTTTTTGTTACAACCCGAATTTCAAACTTTACATTCCATTTGCAAGCGAGGAAGGGGAGTAATGTGGAGGCAGGTTCTCTAAAGCTGCAGCAGTGGAGGCTAAAAGAAATTTGAAACTTGCTGCTGAGTGAGTTTTAGCTGCCAAAAGTGATGTTGATCTTCCACAGGAGATGCAGATGATTTTTCCAGCTGATAAATGATAGTTTTCAATGAAGAGACTAGGATATGTTAGCGAACTTTTATAATATAGTGTAGTATAATACGTGTAATATATAAGAATAAATACAAATAATATAATTAATAGAAATATATATAATACTATAAAATAGTACAGTAAGAAGTTCTTTTAATATACAATGAAATTAAGCAGTGATATGGCTGCAAGAATGGGGATAATCCTAACTCTGAGATTTTTGTCCCCAAACAGCAAAAATCCCCATTCAGCTCATTGCACAGTAGGGGAAAAAAATCAGTGAATAACAATTTTCCTCCAAATTTTTGCTGTTTTGGCACATGGAGCATCACATCTTTGCCACTGCTCTGGGTAAGGAACCCTGAGCATGTCGCTGGAGGGGACCAAGTGCTAAGTTTTATTTACTTGTTTTTAATGTCCATGGGAAAACTCCCCAAATACAATATAAACATCCACCAAATCCCGCCGTGATCCCAAGCCCTGGATCTCAGCTGCATCTTTGTGTCCACTGTACCATTAATTAACAAGAATTCCAAATATTTGCTGAAATCCAAAGTGCTTTTTGCCCCTGGCGTGCGTTTATTTTCCTTCCTAGAAATAAAATAAGACAAATCATTAGCACCGACGATTTGGGTGCCTGTCGTTACGTTTAACATTTCTATTTCCATTCCCTTTAAGACGGGGTGTAGCCCCCGTTTATTTTAGGGATGCTGGGTCCGTGTCACATGAAACTGAGGGAAATTGTTGGTGAAATGATATCCCCAATCTTAAAATAGCTGCGTTCCGGCACGGCCCCGCAATGCCTCAGTGAGGCCGGATCCTGCAACCTGAGCCCCGGGGCACGGCCGGGCCAGCGCCTCCCTCGGTTCCACCCTGGCTTTATTTACATGAGCGGCTGCTCGCTCCTCCTTTTGCTTTGAGGGCATCAAAACCGCTCGTGCCTGCAAGCCTGGTTTAGTTTTCCATGTGAATAGCCTGAATGCTTGCGGGGAAGATCTGGGAATTGTGTGTATCTGTGTTCGGTGCCTAATTCTCTCCCTGTGTGAAGGGAGCTGGAGCATCCCTGGTGCAGCCTGGGGTGATCGCTGATGCGCCAAGCACTGGGTGCACAGGGAGCTGGAGCATCCCTTAGCACCCCTGGTCCAGCCTGGGATCATCCCTGGTGCAGCCTGGGATGATCCCTGGTGCAGCCTGGGATGATCCCTGGTGCAGCCTGGGATGATCCCTGGTGCCCCAAGCTCTGTGTGCACAGGGAGCTGGAGCATCCCTGAGCATCTCTGGTCCAGCCTGGGATGATCCCTGTATCCTTGCTCAGTGTGTGCACAGGGAGCTGGAGCATCCCTGGTCCAGCCTGGGATGATCCCTGTATCCTTGCTCACTGTGTGCACAGGGAGCTGGAGCATCCCTGGTCCAGCCTGGAATGATCCATCATTCCCATCCTCCCCAGCCCTGAGTGGCTCCTCAAAAATAGGAGCATTTTGAAAAGAATTATTCCCTCTTGGCATTTTCAGGAGAAAAGAGTTGTGATTCTCCCATAGGAAAAAGCTCTCCAGCCTCAGTGGGGTGTAGCATCACTGGAGGGAGCCATCCCAAACAGGAGATGGGAGCGAGCCTGGCTGTGGGATGCTGGCAGAGCTGCTGGCCTCTCATTCCCGGTGTGATTTGGGGCATTAATGCAAGCCACTGGGTTTTACTGGGTTGTTTTTGGCTCCTGAGTGGAGCAGTTTGATTGGAAAACATAAATAGTTTAGATTTTTCCAGGCATCTGTATTTGCACAACTTCACAGAAATACTCCACATCCACTTTTAATCCCAGTTTTCCTGGAATGAAGACCTTTGCTCCTACCCAAATTTATGGGCAAAAGTTTTTTATGTTGGGGTTTTTATTTTAATCCAAAGGGAATCTTTGGGATGAGTCTTATCTCCATCCTTCTCTGCCAGGAACAGGGATATTTGTGCACTGGATTTTTGTTCCAGGGCAAGCAAAAATCACAAAGTAATTAAATTTCTACAGGGATGAAGCAGGACTGGGGAAAAAGTTGGATGAGAGAGAGTGAAAATAGGGATTGGGAATCTCTGGGTGGTGTCCCTCACCAGCATCCCTGTCTGGCTGGGTTAGAGGTTTGGGTGGGTTTTTCCCTGCTTTTGTGGTGGGGAAATTGTTTACCTTTTTCTGTGTGAAAATAAAAAGAAAATTGGTTTAAAAAAAGGAAGTAAAGAAAGAAAAATGATAATTAAAAAAAAATGGGGGAAAAGGAAGAAAATAGAAGTAAAATTAAAAAGAATCTTGGTAAAAAAAAGTGGAAAGAAAGAGAAAAAAATAAAAGGAAAAGGGAAAATGAAAGAAAAAGAAAATAAAAAGGAAACTTGGTTAAAAAGAAACGAACAAAATCAGAAAAATGGGGAAGAAATAATACCAAGAGAAAATTAAAAGGAAAAGGAAAATTGGTAAAAGAAAATCAAATTGGAAAAAATAAAGTAGAAAAATATTAAAAGAAAATTGGAAAAAATAAAAAGACAAAAGGAAAATTGAAAAAAAAAAGACTAAAAGGAGATAAAAATATCTGGGGGATATCAGATATCCCCCAGCTGAAGGTGGAGTCCCAACATGGTGTTTTTCAGCAACATTCCTCTCCATCTCTCTGCCTTCTCCCATGGGAGTTTTCCCCCTGTCCTGCTGCCTGCCACATTCCAGGGCACGGGGAAGATGCTCCTGCCCTTTCCTCTCACCTCCCCAAGCTGTCCTGCAGCTCGGGCTCTTGGCTCCTGACGGACGGCCCGGGAGTGACCTCGGGATAGAGCAACCCCCCTTGGTGTTCCAAGATTCTATTAGAGTTCCAAAGCTGGGATTAAGTGGACATGATTTCTTCCCACAGCCCATTAATTTTGGTTTATTGCTGGCCTGATGGCCATTACCCTTTTTTTTCCCCGCCAGCTCCTTCCCCCATTAGGTTTGTACAATTAGCAAAATACGAGCCATTAATGCGGCGTGGGGGTTGCAGATGGGATTTGGGGATGCTCCGATGCCAGCGAGGCATCCCACGAGCTGCCCCATAGCCCTGCAGGGATGCACATCACCTGCTCCTCACGGGATTTTGGGATGCAAAGCCATTCCTTGTAGCTGAGGGGTGGATGCAGCTGCGTCCTGCCTGCTGCTGGGCTTGCCCACGGAGCATCCTGGGGCGAGGCAGGAGCGATGTGATCTCTGTAGTGTCCTTTTGTGTCACCTGCTGCTCGTGACTTGGAGAGGAAAGGTGCCATGAGGCACCTGAGAGCCCTTCAGGGCACCTGGAGGAAGGACTTCAGCAGAGCACCCGAAGTGGCAGAGGCCGTGGGATGGTGCCCTGGTTGGCACAGACCCTTACAGGGCACCCTCGTTAGCAAAGATGCTCACAGGGCACAAAAATAAAGATCCTGACCGGGCACCCAAATAGGAAAGGTCATTGCAGGGGCTTCTAATTAGCGAAGACCCTGGTGGGGCATCTGCACGGGCAGAGATCCTGGGATGGGACCCGAATTACTGAAGGTGCTCTCGGGGTGTGCAGATGAGCCGAGGTCCTTGCAGGGTACCCAAATTAATGACCTCATCAGAGTGCCCAAATCAGCAAAGCTCCTTGTGGAGCAGCCTAATTAGCAAAGAGCCTGGCATGGCACCCTAATTAACAAAGACGGAGTTGGTACCCCAGTCATCAAGGATGCTTGCAGGGCACCCAAATTGAAGACTCCAGCCAGGCACCCCAATTAACAAAGATGCTTGTAGGGTACCCAAGTCAGCCAAGGTCCCGATGGGGCACCCTAATTAACAAAGGTGCTCACAGGGCACCTGAATTAAAGCCTCCCAGCAGTGCACTCATATAGCCAAGGTCCCTGCAGAGCACCCAAATTCCAGACCCATTCTCACTTTTAGCATGGAAATTCCCCAAAACTCATCCAAAAGGCTCCTCTCCAAAGTGTCAAACATCCTGTGCTGCCGGGCTGGTCACTCCTGTCTCATCCAAAAATGGATTTTAGCACGTCTGCTGCCCAAGGTCTGTAATTCCCACCCATTCCTGGTGCCTATCCATAGTTTTCATTAAAAACAGAGCTTTTCAGTAAAATCTGACCTTCTGATGAAACCAGATTTTAAATAAAACCACATTTTTCTTTTTTTTGTGTGTCCCTAGAGTGGGATCTGGTAAGGATCATTAAAGGATAAACCGTTTTTGCCTGACAGAAATTAAGTGAGTTTTGCTCAAAACTCATAGCAAATTTGTGGCAGAAGTTGGACAACAGTAAGTTGAGCCCAAGATGTAGAAAAAATTGATGGATATTGCAAAAAAATTCAAATAATTGCGTTAATTGCAGCCTCTGAATCACTTTTAAGTTAAGGGCAGGGCAAATAATATGATATAGTATCCATATTTATATATTTTATAGGGGAATATAAAATATATGATGTTCAGGAATATATTTAGGAATAGAAAATACTGGGAAATATTGTATGTATTGAAGAATATTTGATAGTATTCCCTTTATATATTGGGAAATACAATGTTTTATACTTCTGTATGTATACAGATATGGTATATTGGGGAATATAGTGGAAGAATCTATTTGGGATTGTAATGTATGGGGAATATATATACTGGGCTCTGCCAGCTCGGATTTAATTGGTGTTTCTTAATTACCTGCTACCCTGTGTGACATCAGGTGGGTCAGTCCTTCAGTATCCATCGTCACCCTGCTCCGTCAGCTCACTCCTCCTGGAACCTGATGCACCCCTGGGTAGTTTTCCGTGAGCTCATCTTCACCCTGCATCTGAAAACCTCCCAGATTTTCCAGTTTTTTGAGGTGGTGATGGCAATATTGCATCTTTCCTCCAGACATTGCTTGGGAAGTGATGGGGGTGGGAAACATCATTTTAGGGGTGATCAAACGTGGAGCTGGAGGATGCTCCCAGGGTGAGGTCCCCAGCAGAAGTGAGGCCCCCAGGGATTCCTCTTGAACAAGAGATACATAAATATGATTATAGATATAAAGCCATGAATGTTTGCTGGGCACCAATTTTATGAGGTTTTGGCTTTTTCCCCCCATTTTTTCAGGTATCCTGCAGGACTTCCTGGCAAAGGGAAGGCTTCTCTTGCCCTGGATCGATGCTTTTAATAGGTGGCTCTGTGATGTCCTACTAAAGTGGGAGGTTAAAAGAGCAGTGGGTCCCTTCCCACTCCCCTGGCTGTTTGTCATCACTTCTGAGGTTCAGTCCTGGTGAATTCTGAAGTAGCCCAGCTTGTGCTCTCAGCTCTTTTAGGTTTCCCTGTAGTTCTGAGCTGCCTGAACGATGCCCTTGGTGTTACAGCACGAGGAGGCCACGGTGCTCCCAGGCACCATTTGGGACCAGTGTGAAAACTACCCACAGCTTTAGGGTAAAAAACCCTCCTGTAAGAGCTGGAAATAATACCAAAATACCTTAAAATAACTTGAAAAATGGCTTTTGCATCACTCAGTGCTCAGTGGTGGGATGCAGGCGCATCCTCTGGTGGGTACCAATCTGGTCCCTCTCAAATTTCGGGGGTTGCTGCGCCCGTGCCTCCAAAATACGTTTTTTTTTTTTTTTTTTTTCTGTTTTCGGGGGTGATGAAACTAAAAGCTAATTGCAATTTGCATGATGCAATCAAGGTGAGCTGATGAGATGCTCAAGGGCTTTTCGGCAAGCACAGAGGGGGTGGGGGTGGGGGTGTGGTGTCCTACCACAGCCCCCCCATCCTGGAGCAGAGCTGCCTGTTGGAGCACCGCTCTCGATTAATGGCTCTGGTTAATCACCCCCCTGTCCAGAGCAGGATTGTCTTACGGATAATTTCGTTTGCCTAACGAGATTTTCACTAATTAAATCTCCTTTCGGTTGGTGAGGTTCTCCCTGCTGGATAAGGGGAAATGTTTGTGAAGCCAGCGCCGCTCCCGGCTAAATAAACCTTTCCACTTGGCTACTGAAAAATTCCCACTGGGAATGCGAGATGCAAACACTGCTTTGGCAAATTAATTAATTCTTGCAGCCCTGAAAATGCTTTTCCATCCCCCCAAAATTTAGAGGAGTTGCTCCCTGCAACCCCTTTGTGGTCACACTTTGGGATGCTCATGCATCAAAATATAGGTGGATTTCTGGTCAAAGTACCGAATTCCAGAGGGTTTTGGCTTAGCTGGGGTTGGTTGATCAGGAAAAGGCAGAGTGGGGTTTTGAGGCTCTAAAACCCCAAGATCATCATCGAGGTCTTGGGGTGTTGCAGCAAAAGTGGATTTATTGAAGAATAAATTGCGTTTTCTCCGAAGGGCCACAATGCCAGGATAGCAGAATCCTGCAGAATCAGGAAATTCGGGAAAATGAATTCAGGAAATTCAGGAAGGAAGTTCTTGCCAGTTCTGGAAAGTCCCCATCACTCCCAAGTTGTGCATCTCTCAGTCAAGGTGTTGGTTTTTCTCCTAAAGATTCCTATTTCTGGCAGCCTCCATGGGAATCTCTGAGCAAATTCACTTTGGATTAAATAGAAGAGAATGGACTAGAATAGATCCTTGTAAATGAGATATTCCCAAATACCTCAAATCCTGTTATTTCTCAATATATCTCACTTGAGATCCAGAATGGAGATGTATTCCATCTCATGTGTTATATTCCACTTTTCTCTCCAATGGGAAGTGATCCTTCAGGTTTTGGATTTTTTTTTGCAGGGTATCTTTAGGGGCTGAACTGTGAGTTGGGATTTAAAATACATGTATTTTATATAAAATAGGGGCTGAACCACGGGTTTTCCATAAATTACATATCATGCATGTATTTATATAATTATATGATATGATGTACAATGTAGTATATAATATCTGTGATATATGATATGATAAATATGTGATGTATTGTAGATTATAATAGGTATAAAATACCTAATATATCATAGCTCTAGGATATAATTTATATATGATGATAGATGGTAATAGATAATATAGAATATAAAATATATTATATAGGCCACATAGAATATATCTCTTTTATGTGTAATACAGTATATATTCCATATAGGGTAAGCTATGTTACCTCTGTATATTTGTTTTATATAATAATATAGATAGTAATTATAGATATATAAAAAATATATTAAAAATATATAAAAATAAACGGTGTATATATAAAAATGAAGTGTTAATTCTATATAATATTTATAATAAAATACAATATTTTAATATNTGGGATTTTAATCCGTGGGAAGGTGGGACATGCTCCCAGCTCTCATGCACACTTCCTTGCACACCTCAGGCTTCCGTCCCTCCTCCCACGCTCACTCCCCGCACACTTCCCTGCACACACTCAGCTCCTGCTCATCTTTCCGTGCACTCTCCCTGCTCACTCCCTGCACGTTCCCTTGCACACTTCAAGACCCTGTTCATCTTCCCAGGGATGTTCCCTTGCACACCTCAAGACCCTGTTCATCTTCCCAGGGATGTTCCCTTGCACTTCTCAAGACCCTGTTCATCCTCCCAGGGATGTTCCCTTGCACACCTCAAGACCCTTTTGTCTTCCCAGGGATGTTCCCTTGCTCCCTTGCACGCTTTTCCTGCCCACCCTGCCGTGCACTCTCCGTGCTCACTCCTTGCACAGCCCCATCTCCTTCTCCCACACCCATGCCCACACATGCTCTCACTACACTTCACAGCTGCCTCCCTCTTCTCTCCTCCACCAGCAGTGGTCTAAAAAACTCCAAAATAGCCCAATTTTCCCCCAGTTTTCCAGAGCTTTTCCCACTGTCTTCCCAGCAGGACTCAGCCTGCTGGTACCCACTGTAGCATCCCAGCTGGGTGGTGGAGGCATTTCACAGCTCCTAAATATTTGTGTGTTTGGCTTCGCAGAATATTTAATGAGATCTAATAATACTTTATACTATTCAATAGCATTTAATGTATTTTAAATAATTTTACATAATTTTAAATAATTTAATATTGTTTAATAACACATTATTGTGGCATGAGCATCACCTGTGGCTTATGGAAGGCACCAAGGCTCAAAAAGTCACGGGGAGAATTGTAATAATCCCTTTGGGAGCAAAATAATTGGTGACTGAGGAGAAATATGGAAAAGTAAAATAAAGTAAAATAAATTAACAAAAACCCTATGTATTAACGAAACATTAACTCCCAACATGAGCTGACTTCCATGAGAGCTGGGAGTGGGGGATGCTCTGCTAAAAAATCCCACTAGAAGGAAAAGAAAAGAAAATAAAAATGTTTTATCTCTGCTCCCATTCTGTGATAATGATCTTAACGGAGTTGGGAACTGGCAAGGAAAAAAACGTGCGTGGTTTTTAAATGAAAGTCGCCTTCGCTCCAGAGGGCCAGGGCAGAGATTTGGACTATTTGACCTTTTGGGGGGATATTTTATTAATTATTCAATATATTTTATTATTTGGGGGTGTAATTTATTATTTTTGAGATGTAGTTTGTTATTTATTTGGGGGTTTTGTTATTTATTCAGGGTTATTTTATCATTCACTTTGGGTATTTTATAATTTTGGGGGCATTTTGTTATTTATTTGGGGTATTTTTATATTTCAATATTAATTTTTATATTTTTTGGGGGGTATTTTATTATGTTTTGGGGTATTTTTGTCATCAGGGAGAATATTTTAGGAGTTTGGGGGCTACTTTTTTATTTTGCTGGGTGCTTTATATTTGGGGGGATCCTGGTCAGGGCTTGGGATGCTCCCAGCATTGTTGGCTTTTCCCACCTGCCCCAGCAGGATTGCAGAGACTCCGAGCAGAGCAGAAATTATAACGGGGAAATAGAATTCCCCTTGCAGTATTTTGGCTGGATTTGGGAAAACCCTGGCTGTGATGGGATAGGGATTTATTCCAGCCCTTGGGAACGCTGCCAGGAGCTGGATTTTGTAGCAGGTATCGCATGTGCAGAGAGTGGGAGCAGCAGGGAGAGGTGCTGGGGAAGCTTTTTGTGTGCAGCCGCCTGGTCTGAGGCCTTTTTTAGGTGCAAACACCTGACTGAAAGTCCTTTTTTGACTGTAAGCTCTTGTTTTAAAGTGGTTTTTGGTGCAAAGCCGCTGTTTGAAAGACTTTTTTTGGTGCAAACACCCATTTAAAGGACATTTTATGATGCAAGGACTGTTTGAAGGGCTGGTTTTGATTCACACCCCCAGTTTTAATGGCTTTTTTGGTGCAAACCGTTTTTTGAGGGAGTTTCTTTGGGGGACAAACCCCTTTTTGACAACCTTTAGTGCAAGCACCTGTGTAAAGGACTTTATTTCTGCAAAGCTCTGCTGAAAGGACTTTTTTTTTCACTGAAAACCCCTGCTGAAAGTACTTTTTGGGTGCAAGCCCCTATTTTATGGACTTTTTTGGGTACAATTCCCTGCTTGAAGGACCTTTTTACTGCTAAACCCTTGCTTGAATGGCTTTTTTTGGGTGCAAACCCCCAGTTTAAAGGGCTTTTTTTTCCTGCAAGCTGTTTTGGAGGAGCTGCTAAAGCAACATTGGGTTGGGATGAGAATGGGAACAGAGTGTGGATGGTTTTGCAGGGGACAGGGATTATTTGGTGAAAAAAGACAGGATTTTAGGAGCAAGGAGGGAACCCACCAACACCTACATGTGTTGGGTTTTGAGTGTGGTTTAACCCTTTTCCCCCAAATCCACGTCCTTAATGTTTCCTAGTCTAAGGGTTAATGTAAATAACACAGGTTTTGCAAAAATAATTGTATTTTCCATGTTAAAAAACCCCCTCTGGTGAGGAGAAAGTCCCGTTACCCAACGATGCTCCTCGATGACGTCCTGTGAGCAAAACCATCTCACTTTTAAGCTTTTTCTTGGCTTTAATTCCAGCCTGGAACAGGTGATGGAGGAGCATCACAAGCATCCCTGTGGACAGCATCTCCCATTCCAACCATTTTTTGCTCCCGGTAGCTGCGTACAGGTGGGGAAAGTCTTTTTCCTGCTGGTTTTTGAGTAAAAAAGATAAAGTTTCCTCCACTTTTCCCCCACTCCTCCATGCCGAGCGCTCGCCACCCTGCTGTCTGTTTTTCCTCACCGAGGTTCAGTTCTAATTATGTTGATTTTCTCCAGCCCACCCCCCTCCTGGCAAGCTTATTAGGGGGAATATTTTTATTTATTATCATTTCGCCCAACTCCTGCCAGCATTTCCAATTACTCTCGCCGCTTCCTTGTAATTGTCTTTCCGTAATGGCTGCGAAACAATTGCGCTAAATGAGGTGGCTCCGGCAAGATGAGGGTTTCACTTCATTAAAGGCTAATGGATTCCCAGCTCCAGCTCTGTGGGCAAAAGGGAAAAAAAAAAAAGAAAAAAAAAGAGGGGGGGGAAAAAAAAAGATTAAAAAAAAAATAAAGAGATTTAAACAACTTGTTTTATCTTATCGGGGTAATTTGTCCCGCCGTGCTGGGGTTTGAGTGGGGCTTGTGTGCGGTGTTCTCTCAGGTGTTCAGTGGGTTTTCCCCCAAAATATTTTGGGGGTTTGGGGGATTTTTATAAATTATTTTCCTCTGAATTGCTGCTGACTTGCAAAAACTGGCTTCCCTCTTTTTTTTTGGCTGTGTCTATACTGGTAAAGTATTGCCATGAATATTATTATAGGAATGTGTGATAGGTGGCAATATAATAGCGTTGATATATAACCTATAGTAAGTGAATATAATACACAAATATTTATAAATAATTAAATAACTCCACAGCGTAATCCTGTATTATAGAAATCAATTAGGATCTATTCACATTGATATGTTTATTTATAATGCTTGATATGTAGTGATATAGGGATTACAGAATATGTATTAGATTGCTATATAATGCTTGATATCTAATGATATATTGCAGGGAATTATTATCTTGGTATATATTATGTAGTTTATATTATTTATAATAGCATTAATTAGAAATACTATAGATACAGCTATATATATCTCTCTCAATATAATCTATTTATTGCTCTAAAATACCCATTTCTGCTACCAGAAATTGGCCCCACAGGCAGGGGTAGAGACAAAGCTTTTGGGGGTTTTGGTTGAATTTTGAAGTCTCGCTGGGTATTAATTTTGCTCCTCAAGCAGATATTTCAGTGTTATTTTTATTTCTAAAAACCTTTTGGCTTCGAAAGTTCTCCCATTTTTTCCCATCCTCCCGCTCCCTTTTCCCTTCTTGTGCTGGATGTGGATGTGCTTCAGGTGCTGGGATGGACCTGGGATCCATCATGGTGCCATGTTGAGTTGGGTGTCATAGCTCAGGGAAATTATGGGGTTTTTTTGTATTAAACAAAAATCGATTCCCCCAAGACCTTTATGTTTGGTTTTTTGGGGTTTTTTGTTTTGAAAAGCAAAACCAAACCCCTGGCCACTGAATGATGCTCAGGCCCAAAGCACCTGACACAGGTGTGTGAGTGGGGCTTCGTGGCAAAGGAAAATTCAGCTGGTAACTGAGGGAAAACCCTTCAAAAAAGCAGAATTCGTGGTGGGGTGGAATACTCAGAGCCAGAGGCACCCCCACAGTTGGCAGGTGCTTGTGTAGATGTCTAAAGCTTTGGAAAACCCGGTTGGAATGGCCAGTTTGCTTTCTGGAGTGTCACACCTGCTGCATTTCCAGAAATAGCTGGTTTTGGCAGCAAGGTGCACCCCAAAATGGAGAGGAAATGGTTTAATGTGGGGATTGCTCATCATAGGAAAATGCTGATTTTCACCAGTGCGTGGGAGGAGAGAAAGCCAAAAACTTGAGAAAAGTTGTTTTTTTTGTGGAAGTTTGATAAACAGATGAGAAGCAGCAGCAGAAGGGGTTAATGCTTATGGAAGTCAAATATATATAACAAAAATACAGGTTATAGTACCTCTATTCCATTGGATCCAGCCATTGGATCTATTATATTGGATATTATATATATATATAT